>CAUYON010021370.1:0-14454 GCA_963573935.1 Arctocebus calabarensis
ACATGCTACTAATCAACATAGCTTTCACCTCTTTTACCCAATTACAGCATTAAGACATTTGTGTTCTACACCTGATAGATGCAACTTGCACTTGCATTATGCCCCATAGGTGTGGTCCCCCTATTAACCCTCCCTTTATCAGCCCACCTTCCTCTCTTCCCCTCTGCATTCCATTCCCTCCTTCATCCTAGGCTATAGTTCTGTTTCATTTTTCATATGCAAGTGTGAGTGATTATAAATTGATTTCACAGTAGTACTGAGTACATTGGATGTTTTTTTCCATTCCTGAGATACTTTACTAAGAAGAATATTTTCCAGCTCCATAAGACAATATTTAAAGGCAGTTTTAACTCTGAAAATGAGTCAATAGATATACAGTAGAATTTAATAGCACTCAGATTGTCTAACTTTTAGTCCATCTGCAATTAATGGATGCAAGTCAGCTTGAGTATTTTAGCGGTGACAATCTTGATATATTAATACCCACACTTTCTACTCAGCCCCTTTTAGTCTGTCAATTTAGAGTCTTTGAATCGAACATTATAGTTTTCACATAAAGGACAGTCTTAGAGTAAATTAGATACTTATACTGTCACAAAATAAAAGTTATGTTTAAGCTGCCTTTTAGAATTAGACATACTTGGGGTTTGGCGCAGTTGTCAGTGTAGTATGTCACTTAAAAAATCCTGACAGCAAGTGGGCAGGAGATATTCCATAGAAGATTGATTACCCCAGAGTCTAGGAACTAGAAAAATCCACCTGCAAGTAATGGCCTTGGTCTATTTTTCTTTTGCATCATCCATTTATAAATCACAGCATTCTAATCAGTGGAGAACAATAAGCAATTGTGCCCAGTGTATAGTGGAGATGGGATGAGCAGGTCTGTGAATGAATGATCAGGGATGTTACTGAAACCCACAGGGCATGACACAGATGGAGTGGCTGGATCTCAAGGCACTGATTGCTGTGACATCCTGTTGGTCTGAGGATGCTAAGCCTGGGCTGTTTGTGCTTATTTATATGCTTTAGCATGTAAATGCATTTAAAGTGTTAATTCATATGGAAATGAACTATATCATTCATTCTTTAATCCAAAGGAAAAAAAAGATGGAAAGTGAAATGCATAATAACTCACCTACAAAGGAGAGTTCTGAACCAAATTATTTAATCATGGTGCTGTTTTAGAGTTAAAACCCCAGGGAAAAGCATTGCTCAGGAACAAATCTGCCTTTGGTTGTTCCAGGTAAGCAATCTGAGTAACATAGACCCATATGTATCCTCCCACAAGCCACCATGAATTCTGAGATTGAGGGAAAGACCCTATGTCTTATTTGTGAAAGTGAAATATGATATTACTTATGGACTGGTACAGATGTTCCATTACTTTAGTCTTTTCTTCTAATCAAAAGGCAATCAGAAAGACTGTCTCATGCAGAGTCTAAAGACGCGAATTTTGAAACTACCTCTATAACTGATTTTGTGATCTATAATAAAACTTTCCATCTCTGGGTTCTCAATTTTCAGATCTGCTGTTGCATGCAGGTAGGCTTAGTGGTAATGGCGTGAAAACTAATAGAGACACTTGTAACAAAGGAACACCAACTGCACGTGTGCCTCTATGGTTATGGGTTTCTTATTTTTAAAACCTAAATACACACATTTACTTCCAGTTCTTCTGGTAACTTCCTACTCATTCTTGGAAAAGAAAAAGATCTATGTGTGTAGGTTTCAGTAAACTGAGGCTGATTCCTGCCTTGACCCAAGGCAGAGTATTAATTATGTTCCTGGTAAATGTCTCTATCACATCCTATGTCCCACCCAGCCCTCTGCACCTAGTACACATCTCTTTTACATCACGTGCATCATGGTTCAATATGTGAGATACAGTTATTGTGTACTTTAGATCCCCTGCGATAATGATGGCTTCTGGAGGCAGGGGCCATTTCCTTCTACCTCTTTGGCACAACTTATTTACCACAGTTTTAAGCTCATACTAACTACTGAGTACAATCTTATTGACTAATGAATGAATTGCTATCTACTTCCCAGGATGTATTTTTTTTTTCATTGAATCATAGCTGTGTACATTAGTTCAATCATGGGGTACAGTGTGCGGGCTTCACATGCAATCTGAGATATTTTTATCAACCTGATTGACATAACATTCATGAGATATTTTAATGGTACTAGGACTCTGGCTCAGCATTGTTGAGATAAAACAGACTTAATCAGCAAGGTGTATGAGTACTTAACTGCAGGTCTATATACAGGCATTCCATATTTTTTTCTGCAACTTATTTCAGGGGACTATGGGCAGGTCATCTACATTCTTAAATCTCAAATGCTAAGATATTGGAATTATACTAGGTAAGGTTTATTAAACAGTTTAAATTACATGCAAACACTAATCCACCTTCCGTTTTGTGTTTATAATTTTGAGCTCAGATTTCGCTATTTGGGAAAGAGTACCATAAAAAAAAAATCAGTATCTGTCTTGGAAATGACAGCACAGATCAGCAGTGAGTATACCACACTTTTTTTTTGCCGATCCTGAGTGTTTCTATTTCAATAATGCTGTATTTCTTATGTTAAGCTGTTTCTTCTAAGACAGATAAAATTGGACACAAAGAGATCAAATGTCTTGGGCAAGGCAATGTACAGTATCTGAGTATGGAGTTCCATATGTCTGGAGTCCAACACAGAATGTTTCCAGGTACAAACAATTTTTTTTTCTTTACATGGGTCAGTTATTTCTACCCTTCCACTGTGCACATCACAAATAAAAAAGCATAAACATAATCAGAAATGATATTAAGTCTATTTTGAAACAGGTTCCTTAATTTGAAAACAAAGATAATGAGGGGAGAGTAGGAAGAAAAGGTGATCCGAATTGGCCAACTGGATGCATTTTAAAATACAGCTTCCTGCAAATTGGCAAGAAGCAGAGATAAAATACAGAGATGGTTCCTTGGAGGTCGGGACTCTTCACTTCTTGGATTTGGAGTTTGTGGCTGCTTAGCCACGAGCCAGCAGCACCATCTAGAGGTCAGCAGTGATCCTGCAAGCGGCAGAAACAAAAGAATGGCTCCCACCTGTTTAATTTAAGCAACAGCAAAAACATCGCTCCTTTTTTTCCGTATGTAAGCCCTTATTGAATGTCTGTAAAGAAATGATTTCTTACTCCCCGTAAGAAATGGCTTCAGTATTCATTACTGGAAGTATTCAAGGCTTCACTTCAGAAGCCAAAACTTCCCTCCCCTGGTTTCCCACTGTGAAGAAAGCCACTGACTTTCAACTTGGGTAATTCATTCCACACATTTTACTGGATATCTTGCCATGCCTTGGGCTTCTTGCTAGAAACTAGGAAACATAGACAGGCATGTACTGCCAACTGCTCATACCCCTTAGTGCACATACTGATCCCTGTATACACCTGCTCTATCTTATCCTTTTAAACATTTTCTGGGAATTGAGAACAGAAATGCATCAAGGCAGTCATTAGATTTTAAAACATTTGTTCTGTGTGAGACATTGAAATGCTCTATGTAAAATCACAGATCCAAATAAGTTTAGAGCGACAGGGAATCTTGCCATCTTAGAGCAATCATAACCAAACTTTGGTGTACACAATTTACCTGGTTTACTGTTCACTGAAATATAGGCCCAGTCTCCAAGGCCAATACAATATCCCAAGATACAGATGTGTGGTCTGGCCCTGGATTATGAATTACATTTTCATATGTGTATTTATTTGGCTTATGTGATTGAAGTGGACAACAAATGACGCTTGGGAATGTTCTAATTTTGACTCAACAGAGAAACTAATCCTAGGATTATAAATTAGTTGTGTCTGGGTTTTTTTTTTTTTCCCACTTCTTCTTTGAAATACTCCTATCTAAGTTTTAGACTGGATGATATCTAACAACTGCTTTAGCCCAGTGGTGCCAAGTGTTTAAAATAGCAATCCCTTAACATCATGTGAAAGGAATTAGATGGAATTGTTGCCACTTGCTCAAGGGTGTTGTACTTAATTAAATTAGAATAGTTTCAGTAATCATCCTGTGAACAGATAGATCCCTAAGTTTACCAATATCCACATTTTGATCTAGGTTTTTGTTGTATAAAAATGCACATGTGAAAATGTTTGTTTAGTGAGCCCCTTGTTAGATTTAACTAGGAATCCATTATATTAGCAAATTCACAGCTGTGAGGCTGTATAGGTGCAAGGAAGCTGAAAATTAGGAACTTGAATGGATTTCAATACCTAATTCCACCCCAAACATAGACAAATTAGAGCTGAATAAAATTCTTCCAAATTGAAGGCAATTTAGCTTTCATTCTTTCTCATTTCAGCAGCCCCTATTTTGAAAGATGCTCAGTTGTAAATCTGTGGTATTTAAAAAACTGAGCTTTTTGAATGAATTCTTGTGAAACATCCTTGACAGTAAATATCTTTCCTATGTCTGTTCTTCTCTGTTCTTTATTATAGCCTCCTTGGAAAGGGTCCCATTAGTTAACTATTATACTAGTTTAGTAATGAATTACTGTGATGACATCTCACGTCCTGAACTCTCCAGAGTTAACTTCCGTGTCTCCACCATGGAGGTTTTCCTAAACTCCCTATGGGATTGTGTTACTTGAGTAAAATCTTCCAACAGCAATGTCCTGATATTCATTGTTACAAAGGGGTTGTGACCCTCTGTTCCTTCCAAGGACAGAGTCCAAATTTATAGCATTCATGTGTGATATGTGGTCTCATGCCTAGTTCATAAATCTCACCTGAAATTCAAATTTCAAATCTGCCTAATTCCGCAACTCTATCCTTGACACTTCCATGACTTTGCAATTGGTGCTTTGTCCTGCTGGATTGTGGTTTCTGATTATTACCTGGGTGATTCAGCAAAATCATTACCTGCCCTCTGAAATGGATTTCTTAACTTGCCAGGCTGTGTTAGATGTCAATGTTTGGGGCTTTCTACAATTCTATAGATTCTACCATTATAGCTTTAGCATACAAGAAAGAAAAATAAGACATGGTTATTAATCCTAGACTCTTAAAAAACACAAAAGGTCTTGAGTCTGACCTCTATCTCTAGAACATGAGAGATAATAGTTAATTTTATATTCCTTAATTTTAATCAGTTAATTTTATATTCCTTAATTTTAATTTCAGTAATTACTTGTGGGTTCATGAATGTTCCCACTTTACTCTGTTTACACAAGCACTAGTAATCCTTAAACAGTTGATATGATTTTCTACTGGTAAATCAAATCATTTGACTGTGATGCTTACCTATAATTATTCTTGAAAAACTGAGTTCCAAATGTACAAATTTAGGAAAAAAGTAAAAGAAAAATCCCAGGACAATATTGAAATCACAATGGATGGAAGAAGCTTTAGCCCTCCCCTCCCAGTTATAAAGACATTGCATATTAGCAGTGTGTTTTTTATTATTTGCCCTTTGTTCTTCAATTTTGAAAATAAAAATATAATAAAGAAAAAATCCTCACTTGAATTTTTTTTTTTCTTTGAGACAGAGTCTCAAGCTGTTTCCCTGGGTAAAGTGCTATGGTGTCATAGCTCACAGCAACCTCAGACTCCTGGGCTTAAGCCAGTGGTTCTCAACCTTCCTAATGCCTCCTAATACCACAACCCTTTAATACAGTTCCTCATGTTGTGGTGACCCCCAACCATAAAATTATTTTTGTTGCAACTTCATAACTGTAATTTTGCTACTGTTGTGAATTATAATGTAAATATCTGATATGCAGGATGTATTTTCATTGTTACAAAGGGGTCGTGACCCACAGGTTGAGAACCGCTGCCTTCAGCGATTCTCTTATAGCTGGGACTAGGGTGCCCGCCACAACGCCCAGCTATTTTGTTGCAGTTGTCATTGTTGTTTTAGCTAGTCCTGGGCCGGGTTTGAACTCGTCAGCCTTGATGTATGTGGCCGGCACCCTAACCACTGAGCTATGGCACCTCCTGTCACTTGAATCTTTTTGTTGTTGTTGTTGTTTTGCAGTTTTTGGCAGGGCCAGGTTTGAACCTGCCACCTCCAGTATATGGGGCTGGCACCCTACTTCTTGAGCCACAGGCGCTGCCCCCACTTGAGTCTTTATTGGCATGATTTAAAAATGCAGAGATTGCAACAAATTTCAATTATTAGAGTGTTTGATTACCCTGGGCTACCAAACTAGCTCCAATACTATTGACACTATTTCTGCATATGTTGTGAGAGAGAGCTCGCATCTCGCATCTCATCGGTTAACATAAGCCCTGTTTCAAACGAAGCTCACTAAAACACACAGGCAGCCTTGATATTGAATATCAGGAAGTCCAATCTCCCAAAACCAATATGTCTGTATGAGTCAAACATGGGCTTCCAGGGGGCTCTTCTCTATTAGATTTGAAAACAATACAGTGCTGGTTATTCCTTCACTTACTTTCTTTAAAAAAAAAGTCTTAAATTTGAAAATATCACACACATTATATTCTCAAGATTCTGGTTAGCTATGAATGTGAAACAAATGCTTATGGACATTTTCTAATTTTTCTCCTAGGCTTTTCAGACTTTACTCCTGACCTTACTGTCAGACTTTTTAATCTGTATTCTCTTTTTCTTACCTTGCTCATGTTGCCATCTCTCTCTGAAATGTCCCTTCTCTCAAAGAAGCCTGACTATGACTGCTTTGTTAATAGAAAAACAATTTGGCAATACATATTAAGACACTGATTATGTCCATTTTCTTTTTACATATGCAAAAAGCCATGTTTTAATGTACAGTTCTTAGGAATCTATTCTCTTGTAATACAGAGAAGTCTTTGAATAACAAAGGTGTTTATGGCAGCTTAAATTATGATGCATTTTAATTCATAAATCAAAAAAATAAAAGATAATAGTAAATTATATTACTATCAATCCATGGAGAGAAAGCTATAAACTTATTAAAATATTGTCAATGAAAATTTTGTTATTAGTCAGACACTGAACTGGGGAAAAAAAGCATAAAGAAGCAAATTCGATGTGGGGATACCTAAATTTAAAAAAAATATATGGACCATAGGAATATTTTTCAAACACAGAATACATTAAAAGAGTACATGAAATAAAATCAAACACTGAAGATATAACAATGGTTACCTGTGGATTTTTAAGAAAATGAGTGATCTTGCTTTTATTCTAGAATTTTCCCAGGTTTTCCACATTTAACTTTTGTTGATTTTATAATGATTGAAAGGGGGAAAAGTGTGATTATGCAACTAGGAGAGAGAGAGAGAAAACTTCAAATATCTACTGAAGCTGCAGATGCCAGCATAGATGTGGAGAGAAGGGAACACTTTTGCACTGCTGGTGGGATTGCAAACTAATGCAACCTCTCTAGAAAGAAGTATGGAGAATTCTCTAAGAACTAAAAGTAGACCTTCCATTACATCCTGCAATCCCATTACCAGGTATATACCCAAAAGAAAAAAAAACATTTTAACACAAGGATATTTTCACTAGATAGTTTATTACAGCTCAATTCACAATCACTAAGATGTGGAATCAACCCAAATGCCCATCAACCAATGAATGGATTAACTGTGGTCTGTGTATACTGTGGAGTACTATTTAGCCATAAAGAAGGCTTTAATCTTTTTTGTATTTGCCTAGATGGAGTAGAAAACCATTCTTCTTAGTAAAGTATCACAAAAATGGAAAAGCAAGCACCCAATGTACTCAATACTAATATTAAACCAATATATAAACATTAAAGGCCCGCACAGAAGAGAAACAGAACTATGTTCTAGTAATGGGGAGGGAGGAGAGGGGTTGGCAGTTCTCACCTAATGTGCACAAGGTGAGGGTACACAGCACACTCCCTGGGTGAAGGGCTTAACTACATGTTGAACTTTACCTGAGAAATGCAAACAATGCAACCTAAACATTCGTACCCTTGTATCAATCTGAAATAATTAAACAAAAGAACTTCAGATATCTTGTTGTTGTAGGGTCAGAACATTCCAAATAATGCTACATTTTGTTTTCAGGACCTAGAACCTAGAAGATTTTGGGCTTTTAAACTGTATGTCTATCCAACAGCTGTGTATCTATCTCTACTCATCCTCTTCACACCTGTCTCTCTCTACTGTTTATTAGCATTGATTATGCCATTTCTTAAAGCATCCATTATTTTCTTGGATTAATGAATGAATGTACTTGTTACTTCTAAAGTGCCTAAACTCTGGAATCAGGTGCCTGAACTCAAATACCTCTGTTATTAAATAAGGTGTCTTTACACATCTTATTTTATCTCTCTGAGCTGGGAGTTTGTCAACTAACACTGGGCATGTGGTAAGGTACCATGCTTCACAATGCTATAAAGAACACAGGAGAAAAGAATCAAAGCAAAACAAATCAGTGAACCCAGGTGAAAGTACATGGAATTGAAGTATCGAATTAATGAATGAAGGTAAGATTGATTCCCTTGCCCATTCATTGGGCACAGTGTATATTTTGACGAGCGAAGACTGCCCGTAGCACAATGGTTATGGCGCCAGCCACTTACGCTGAGGCTGGCAAGTTCAAACCTAGCCCAGGCCAGCTAAACAGCAATGACAGCTGCAACAGAAAATAGCTGGGCATTGCACCTGTAGTCCCAGCTACTTGGGAGGCTGGGGCAAGAGAATCACTTAAGACCAAGAATTGGAGGTTGCAGTGAGATATGTTGTCACAGCACTCAACCAAGTACGACATAGTGAGATTCTGTCTGAAAAATACATAAATACATAAATAAATAAATGCATAATAACAAATTACAATGAATATTAAGGTAAAATGCAGTGGCAGAGAAGATAGCTTAATGGACACCAGTGTGTTCTCTGGAGTCAGATTGCAAAGGTTTGAAATCAAGAGATTACTTTTTTCAGGTTTATCAATATATAATTGACAAATGAGAATTGCCTATATTTATGGTATACAATGCCATTTCTTAATATACATTGTACAATAATTAAATCAAGCTAATTAACATATCCATCAGCTCACAGAATTTTTTTGTGGTGAAAACATTTAAGATCTACTCTCTAGGCCAGTGGTTCTCAACTTGTGGGTCACCATTCCTTTGGGGGCAGAACAACCCTTTCACAGGGGTCACCTAAGACCATCCTGCGTATCAGATATTTACATTATGATTCACAACAGTAGCAAAATTACAGTTATGAAATAGCAATGAAAATAATTTTATGGTAGGGGGTTACCTCAACACGAGGAACTGTATTAAAGGGTTGTAGCATTAGGAAGGTTGAGAACCACCGCTCTAGGCAATTTTCAAGTATAAAAGGCATCATTAAGTATGGTGAACATTCTATACAATAGATCTCCAGAATTTATTCATCCATCCAAACTAAAATTTTGTACCTTTGACCAACATCTTTGCATTTTTATACCTACTTCCCTTGGCAGTCCTTGGCAATCATCATTCTGCTCTTTGCTTCTGAGTTTGACTTTTTTACATTCATATTACTGGGTGACTACATGTAAATGAGTCTCTTTATTGGAACTCTATTTTCCCATCTGTAAAATGGAAAGGAAAATCACACCTACTCCCTAAGAATGATGTGGGGTGTAGGCGAAGTAATCCAGATTAAGGGCTGACATAAATTAAATGACCTGTGTATTTTAGCAGATAATATGGTGATTAGCTTAATACATACATGTACTTCACTTGAGGCTGAGGGCAATATGGTTATTGTAGGGTGTTTGGGGATTTCTCGTTGTTCTTCTTTTTTTTTTTTTTCTTTGATTTCTCAAAGCACATGAGTAGTGGCAAGTACGAAATAAATATATGCTAAAATTCCTTTAATTGGAAAAAGACTACTCTAGAAATGGCTGCAGGATTTATCATGATTGAGGAAGAATGATCAATTAACATTGGTTTGACATAGACAAGGCACCAAATGACAGCCTCTGGGAACAACAGTCATGTAAGTCGCAATTGTGTACAGAGGAGTCGTTGGAGTTGGGATCCTAAGCATTGTCCTGCATTCTTCCTACCACAGCAATTATTCCATTTTATTATAATTGTTAACTTTTTGTCTCTCTCATTAGACACTATGGGTAGTTACTGACTGGGAATGAGCCCCCCCCCCCACGTAAGAATTTCCAAAAAAAGAAGAAAGAAACTCATGTCAATGGATTGGTGCCCCCTAGGCTGAGAAGTGCTACTGAGACCCCGGAAAGACCAGCTGTCCTGGGAACTGGGTGGGGGGTGGTGTGGCTGGGCTGCCAATCCCAGCACCTCAGTCTAGAACTCTCAAAGTCAAAGGAAATGACTCTAGGTTGACTTTTGAAAGAAAGGTGAAAATTAGGTAAATGGTAGAAGAGAGGTTTGGATGAAGTTGGGAACAAAGAAGAAAAAAACGGTGACAATGTGGCGGGTGGAAAATCTAGATCCCAGTGTCAGTCTGCCATGTCAGTGTGGCAAGACTGTGGAGTTCTCTTTGGGAAAGTGGCAAGAGGCCGGTGTGAGCTGAAGGGTGTGGGCCCTCGTCAGACTCTGAAGAGACATTTCTTCTTTGGACCAATGGAAAGAAAAATACCCCTCACCCCTGTAAACTTGCAGCAAAATCCCTACCCTTGGGCCCTTTCACTAGCATATTTGGATGGGGTAGAAAAATGACCAGGAGGCTGCAGTTATTATTATTTTTTAAACTATATGTTTACCAAGTGATTCTAGTTCAGATTGTTAAAGGATAACAGTGTGAAAGGCACTGATTGATGAGATTTTAAAAAAGCAATTGTTAATATTAGCTGCTTACTGTCTAGGTCTAGTGGTTCACCTGTAATCCTAGTATTCTGGGAGGCTGAGGTGGGTGGATTTCTTGAGCTCAGGATTTGGAGACTAGCCTGAGCAAGAGCGAGACCCTATTGAAAATAGAAAAACTAGCTGGATGTGGTGGTGGGTGTGTATAGTCCCAGTGCCTCAGGAGGCTGAGAAAAGAAGATCCCTTGAGCCAGGTGTTTTATGTTGCTGTGAGCTATGACACCACAGCACTGTACCCAGGACAGAGTGAGACTCTGTCTCAAAAATATATAGAGATGTATAGAAGCTATGTATGGATATTTTAGACATATGCCACCTACCCTTCTACCTACCCGCAATTAATCCTCTTGTTGACTTAATATAATTTGGTGTTTTAAATATATTCTAAGGATTCTATGTATTCTAGATTCCTTTTATAATTCTCTTTCCATTTATATAATTCTTCTAGTATAGGTGATTCTTTTTCTTACCAACCAAGTTTCCTATAAGGAGAAAAGTCTGACTTTTTTTTTTGTTCCTCTCTCCCAGCCCTTTGACTTGTCTAAGCTTTCAAGTTTCAATCGAACTGGACTCAAATGCTATCTCTGCAAATAGCCTGACCTTGCCAATCACTCTTCCTCCCTTTGGATAACATGGGGCACCATCTCACATCTCCTTACATTTTGCCTTTGACAATCTCACCAGGGGTTTCCCTTGAACTTTGTTCCGCAACCCTGAAAGTTCCCCATTCTGCACCTCCCACGTTTCCCAGGGTGAAAAGCTGTCTTTGCTACCTGACTATATTAAAAATGAGATGATCTCCACTCACAGAGACACATCGATGGCATGACATTAAAATGAATACAGATGGTGGAGGCGAGGCTTCAAAGACATAGTCCACTTGGCATACCTCCTTGACAATGTGGGTTACCGAATCAAAGCAAGGTTAAAAACATACATTTCTATTCTGGCAGCTGTTAACTGTCCTTAGTAGGCATATTAAGGCATGATTCTTATTTAAACATTGAATTTTCATTTGGGGGCATGGATAAAAAGTTTGTTTATTCATACTTTTTTCTGATGCAAATTATATTTCTGTAGGCTTTCAGATAAGAAATTGGAAAAGAAAGGAGATTAATATTTAATAAAACTTATCTCTGTTAAATTTAATATTATGGAATATTAGCTCCTTAAAACAGGGACGTTAACTGCCTGTTAATTGCACTGTCCCAACTTCCTGGTTCAGTGCCAAAGAGTTCCCTTTAATAAATAAATGTTAGATAAATGACTGAAAACTAAAGTTGAAAGTCAGATATATAAATTACCTAATAAATTACTTGGTTTATGTGAGGTTGTCAGAAGATAGCCACTGCTTTTACTTTAATTAATACCACAGATATAATACCACATACAACTCATTACATATGTATATCTTTCTATGTAATTAATAACATCTACGGGCATCTATATCCATATAGATATTTAAGATAAACATATAGAGACAGCTATTACATATCACATATATATATTTGGTATATAACAATCACTACTACTTTTACTTGAATGGCTTCTACTTTTTTAGTTTGAAAAATAAATACAGGAAAATATATCCAGTATTTTGAATATATCGTAATGAGTATAACCAGAGGATGTGCATGAGAAAGATCAAGCACATTAGATTGAAATTACAAAAAGGTAATTTGTATCAATATAAAACTATACTTACAAGCTTTATATTATTAGCAATGGAAAGAAATGTACTGTGTATGTGTGTCTTAAATGGCAGTGGGCACAAAGTGATGAATGTGTAAGACAGACCATTCTAGCAGTACTACGATGTGGGAAGAATGAATGGGGTATGGAAAAAGGATCACAGCAAGGAAGTCTGTAAAAGGCCAAGTGGGAGGTCATGGAAATTGAAATAAAGCACAGAGAGGAAAGACTTAACTTTGGATTTAAGTTTCTAGATAATCTTTTATTAACAGTTAATAATTAAAAGGATTATTTATCACAGTATTTGCATAAGTACCATGAGAATAGGAGCAAGAAGAGTGGCAGCTATTTATTAAATGAAAGCTTTTTCTTAACAGTTTGTGCTAAATTACGTTGTTGGTCACCAGTTCCAGGCAGGTACCAAACTGTATTGAGCCAGTCATGACTTTTGTGTAGAAAAATCCATCAAGATTTTGAAAGTAAGTCAGCACTTGCTTTGTAAATAAGGTTTTACAATTCTATCTGAATTATTCACAGAAACAAATTATATTATTTCATCCCTAGCAATAGAGTGTTGTGTTTAAAAATTCAGGTTCATAAAGCAAATGAAGAATCTTAGCATTTGAGCCAATTTTGAAGGAGGGCACCTTGTCCAAAAATCCCTTCCAATTATGGCATCAGCTCTGTGGCATTGGAGAATTAAACATGTGTAATGTCTCCTTGAATGTTTTCAGGGACAGAGGACTGACTATTATGTCAGATCATTGACTGTCTCTGAGCATAATAGTGACTGTGTCGTACTGAGTTGAAATTTGTCGACTTGGAAATCCATCTCTTTACTTCTATTTCCCCTTTCCTAAGGAAGCCCTGCTTCCTCGTCAGTCTGCTTCTCAAGAGTAAACATACTTTGCTCTTTCCACAATATTTAAATGACAGTGAATTCTGGAGCCTTTGCCAAACATACTACCTTTTTCTAATTGTATTCCAGGTTGCTAACATGCTAATCAGTGAATGAAATGAATTTGAAATGTCCCACTCTTCCTCCTCTAGAATCTGTTAGGTAGAAATCAAGGAATTCTTCTGAAAGTACACATCCTGTCATGATACCTCCCCACAAAAACTTTCTACCGTTGCCTAACACTTTCTAGGAGAACCGAAATCATCAGTGGCCTGAGGGGACCTGCATTCACAAGCTCTTGCCTTCCTGAACTTCATCCCTATTTTGCAGCTCCTGCCCATTTGTTTGCTCCAGTGCTGTGCTCACACTGCCATCTCTGATCTTCTTACACTAGCTCTTTTCCAACCCAGCCCCATTGTTCCCGCCACTGTTCCTTCTACCTCCAATTTCTTCTCTTCTATTTTCATGTGGGTAATTCTCTTGTAAGCCTTATCTTGACAATAATTTCCCTGGCAATGCTGCACAAGTTCTTACTCTGTTTTATGGTGCCTTCCATTAATCCCTAGTACATATGTACTTAAAGTACAAATAGAAGTATTCTTAATATCGGCTCGGCGTCCGTGGCTCAATGGGCTGAGGCGCCAGCCACGTACACCTGAGCTGGTGGGTTCGAAGCCAGCCCGACCCGCCAAACAACAATGGTGGCTGCAACCAAAAAAAAAAAAAAAAAAAAAAAGGCCAAATATTGTAGCGGGCGCCTGTAGTCCCAGTTACTTGGGAGGCAGAGACAGGAGACTCGTTTGAGCCCAGGAATTGGAGGTTGCTGTGAACTGTGATGCCACAGCACTCTATCAAGGGTGACAGCTTAAGGCTCTGTCTCAAAAAAAAAAGGAAGTATCCTTTTTTTTTTTTTTTACAGTTGAGTGGCTTTTAATATATTCAAAAAGTTACACAGCCATCACCACTAAGTCCATAACATTTTTATCAACAACAAAGAAACACTGTACCCATTAGTAGTCACTTTCAATACTCCCCTCTCCCCAGCCCCTAGTGAC
>CAUYON010021374.1:0-13433 GCA_963573935.1 Arctocebus calabarensis
ATCTACTTGAGACAAGAAGAGTTCCTGAGTCCATTAGTTTGAGGTTGCAGTGAGGTATAATGACACCATTGTTTCCTAGCCAGGGTAACAGAGCAAGAGCCTGTCAAAAGAATGAAAGAGAGAGAGAGAGAGAGAGAGAGAGAGAGAGAGAGAGAGAGAGAAAGGAAGGAAAGAAAGAAGGAAAGAAAGAAAGAAAGAAAGAAAGAAAGAAAGAAAGAAAGAAAGAAAGAAAGAAAGAAAGAAAGAAAGAAAGAAAGAAAGAAAGAAAGAAAGAAAACCAATTATACATATTTGATACTTTTATATGCATTATAGACTATATTCTTACAATGAAGGTTGATGGGTCATGGAACACTGGTGTCTGTTCCTACACTATGATCTGATGTCAATTTGGCCATGAAGGTAGTTGTAAGCAGAAGCTGTTATCTAAAATGAGTGCAAGGGCATGGGCACAGTTGCTGCTTCTGTAGACTATTAGGTGGAACACAACACAGTGAGACGGATTTAAAAAAGGTGGTGCCAAGGGAAAATGAACTTGCCTGAGGCTAAGTTAATTAAATAAATGCAGGAATTTATGCTTTAAGGAAATACTATATTGAAAATTTTGTCAAGTTAAGTATAAGATTTTAATTTTTAATTAGGTATATATGTGTTTTTGCTTCCTGATGTATGTATGTGTGTGCATATGTTTCAATGCGAGTTGGCCTAGATTTTATTTCTTGGAGCAGTGTGGACCTGTTCTGGGGCACTATCTATGGAAAAGTACACTATGAACTTTTTTAAGTCATTTATATAAAACTATATAAGACTGAATGATTTTTCTATATTATTTGCCCCATTAATCCCTTTTCCCTTCCACACAGAAGCATATATCACTCTCCCATGTATGTCTCTACAAAATGACCTAGAAGTAAATTGGTCTACACAGGAATACAGAAATTAATCAGCCTAATCACAGTTCTGTGTGTGTGCATGTGATTGGTGTACATGCATGTGTGTATGTGTGCATTCATACACTTAACTACCTGCAACTATCTGCCTCCACACCTCAAGCTTCAAAAGCTAAGCCTTGAATAATATGGATTTGAACTTCATGGGTCCACTTAGATGTGGACTTTCTTTTGTGGCTGTCAACCTTGAGGTAGCAAAACCAACCCCTTCTCTTTCTCCTCCTCCTCAGGAAGATGAAGATGAGAAGACCTTTAAAAGGATTCACTTCCACTTAATGAACAGCAAATATATTTTCTGTTCCTTACAAATCTTTAAAAAAAGTTTTCTTTTCTACCCAGGGCAACAAAGTAAGACTCTGTTGAAAAAAGAAAAAAAAGGTACCCTGTTAGTAGTTAAGTTTCTGAAGAGTCAAAAGTTTCTGTACAAATTTTCAACTGCCTAAGGGTTTGGTCATCCTAATCCCTGTGTTGTTCAAGGGTCAACTATAGTGTGTGACACTGTGTTCCAGTTGATCACTACCAATTCTATTTATGTTCTGATTTACGTCTTTATAATCTGCAATTTTTTCTGGTTCCTTCAATCACTAACTAAAGGAATATGTGTATTTCTAGAAAGTTAATTGTAGTTCACTAAAAAGAAAAGTTTAATCTATAAAAATGATAAGTATAAGTCAAGAGTTTTTTAATCTGAAAAGAATTCACTAAAAGATTCCTCCAGTATATTTCAAATAATAAATTTATGCCAATTTACTTAACCCATGACTTTTCAGCTAAACATGAAAGAGTAAAGTGTACTTCACAGTACATTCAAGGTAATAAAAAATACCCAGGAAGTACTGGGAAAAAAATATCAGAAATTTTAATATTTTCTTTGGCTGTTTTGTGTTTGAGATCCTGATAATGTCAACCAATGTTTACTGAAAACCATAGGTCACTCATTCTTTCGTTTTTTCAGACATTCTCTCAAAAAAATTGAGTCCTGAGGGGAGACAGGCAAGATGGCCAACTGGAACCAGTTTTCCACAGACACTTCCATCCAGAAGGAGAGTTAATGGACAGAAGCTTATCAAGTAAGCTGATGGTTTGGAGCTGAGCCAAGAGAAAAGACTGGAGTGCACATCACCCCTGCTGAGGTGAACTGTGACCCCAAGGAAAAAAACCAATAGGTACAAAACCCATCACCAAGTGGATGGGAGTCCCCTCTACCATGAAAACAACTCATATAGTACTTTCTACAAACAAGCGAGCAGAATTCAGATCTCCTATTTTATCCCATGGAGAGACCTGCTAAAAACCTCAACTCCTTACCCAGATAGAACCCATCTGTGGGCCTTGACATTTTCCTGCCAGGCATAAAACTAAACACATATTCTACCCACAATTCTGAACTCCCAGAAAACTGAACATATATTCCACCCACAACTCTGAACTCCCAGGACTCCTCTCCATTCCCACCCTAAGGTCTGGAAGCCTGTCCTCCACAGAGTCCAGACTCTTTTTCAATTTCCTGAGAGGTACAGGTAAAGTGGGGGCTGCTATAATTCTGTGCTGAATCAGAGGCATGGGTATAAAGAGGGGACTGTGCAGTGAGGGAGCCAAGCAGGAGAGGGACAAATGGTGCCCTGAAGTAGAGTGCAGCAGTGGCAGTGTCACTGTTGAGAACAATAGTGCTCATACCCCTGGTAGTATTTTGGAAAAACACTTCCCATCTCTCTTAGCAATCAGAGGGAGCTGGGCCTCTACTCCAGGGACAGCCACCGGTGGAGCAGATCTGGAATGGAAACTCAGGCCCTGTGAGCATAGGGTATGCCCATGGGGATTCCTGCCTAGGCAAGACTCAAGAGGACTGAGACTAGAATACATGCACACAGAGGTGGCATACTCCCAGGGCAGAGCTGAGTCAGAATGGCTGCTTTAGTGAGACCAAGATGCACCCTCTCCCCAGTGAAGCATGGTCAGGGCAAAAAGGTGCATGGCAGCAGCATCAGCCCAGGGCAGGGCAGGAACTGAGAGCACTTTGTGAGATCTAATCATAACCACTCCAACAAAGAGTGCAGCAGAGACAGAGACACCAGCTTAGTGAGAATTTGCAAAGTGGTGAGGGCGGGGCTGAGTCACAGCTTTTGTGAACTCAAAACACACCTGGTCCGCTGAAAACAGCCAGGACAGAAACACAAATTCTGTGACAATATAAGTGGTAGCAGTATCAGCCTGGGGTGGGGCTGGAACTGAGTGACACTCCTCAGCTTCCACTGAGCACCTGAGGTAATTAGGCTTCAGCTCCCCCTGCCAACTGGTGGCAGAGTGTGGCAGCCTAGCTGAGGACACATTGATCTTCTTGTGACTTTGGCAGACACAAATTTCTGGTAAATTTGCTCATTGGAGGGAACTGGGCCATAGCCCCATGGGGTTACCAGTAACTGGGTGTGACAGAGGTGCAAGGTGGGGAAGGAGGCATCAACCTCCCAGACTAATTCCTTTTATGAGTGGGCTTTTCTGGCTCCACGGAGCTCTGGAGTGAGCCACACTTGAGCTGCCAGTAGATACCTGCCATCTAGTTGCTGGAGATCTACTGAACTGTCCCACTTGAGAGTTGGTGCTGACTGGGACAATTTGTTTGGAACTCTTGACTTGAGCCAGTCACCCAAGGACCCTCCTGGTTGTGCTGTAGTGGGAAGGATTGATTTTCCTCTTCCAGTTGTTGTCTGTGGGGTGTGGGGTATCTTAGTTGCTTATATTTCTCCATAGCTGAGACTTCAGCCCAGAGTCATTGATTCACTAGGATTGGACAGAGATCAGCTGAACACAAGACAGAGTCACCTAGCCCCACCACAACAAGTAAGTCACCAGAGTCACAGGCTTAAATTACAGGCTTTGGGTCCTTTGCAAAGCTTTAGGGGAAAAGCTGTAGTCACCAGTCCCAGCTCTTTAGCAAAGGGCTGGTTAATCACTAAACCAGGAGCCTCCAATCCAATTTCACCCTACCAGCTCATCTAGACAAACAGTGAAAAATAATCATGGGGCAGAATCAGCAGAAAAACTCTGGCAACATGAATAATCAGAGTAGATCAACTCCCCCAAGGAACGACTAGGTGGACACACCAGAAGAACCCATTCATAAATAAATGGCTGAGAAGTAAGAAATTGAGTTTAGAATTTGGATGGCAAATCAGATGAACAGAATGGAAGTAAAATTGGAATTAGAAAGTTTAGGAAAAATTCAAAAGTTGTCACAAGAATTCAATGAATTCAAAGAAAAAATCTCCAAACATTGTGACACATTATAAAAAGAATTTGCAGTCCTCCAAGATAAGAGAAATACAGTAGAATCTCTCAGTAACAGAATGGAGCAGGCAGAAGAAAGGATTTCTGACACTGAAGACAAAGCTTTTGAATGCTCCCAAACACTCAAACAGGAAGTGAAGTGGAGAGCAAAAATAGATCATTCTTCAGAGAGCTGTGGGACAATTCCAAAAAAACAAATGTTTGCCTTATAGGAATTCCTGAAGGCAGTGAGGCTGTTTTGAAAGGTCCAGATGCTCTACTCCAAGAGATAATCAACAACTTTTCAAACATGGCAAGAGATTCTCAAAGTCAGATAGCAGACAGTTTCAGAACCCTAGCATGACTCAACCCAAATAAAACATCTCCCAGACACATTGTAATTAACTTGACCAAAGTTAATATGAAGGAGAAAATTCTACAAGCAGCCAGATGTAAGAAAAACCTACAAGGAAAAGAATATTAGAATGACTGTAGATTTCTCTGTAGAAAATTTTCATGCCAAAAGAGGATGACCATCTAACTTTACCCTCTTAAAACAAAACAACTTTCAAACCAGGAGCCTATATCCAGCTAAAGTAAGTTTCATTTATGATGGAGAAATCAAATACCTAAATGACATTCACATGTTGAAGAAATTTTCCATAACTAAACCAGCTCTCCAGGGTATTCTCAGACCCATTCTCCACAATGACCAGCTCTACCACCAAAGTAAACTCACTCAGAAACTTTAGATCAAATTCCAACTTCCACAGTGGCAAAAGGATTAAAAGTGTCCACTGGACTTTTGAAAAACTTGACACCCAAAATAGTACCAGGCTTTTCAATACTTTCAATGAATGTTAATGGCTTAAACTGTCCTTTTAAGAGGCACAGATTGTTTGACTGGATACAAAAACTTAGGCCAGACATCTGCTGCATTGAAGAATCTCATCTTACCTTAAAGGATAAATATAGACTTAGGGCAAAGGAATGGTCATCTATAATTCAGGAAAATGGAAATCAAAAAAAAGCAGGTATGCAATTTTATTCACATATACAATAGGCTTTAAACTAACAAAAGTAAGGAAAGCTAAGAATGGTCACTTCATATTTGTTAAGGGCAACACTCAACATGATGAAATTTCAATTATTAACATTTATGTGCCCAACCAGAATGAACCTCAATTTATAAGAGAGATCCTAACAGACATGAGCAACTAGATTTACATCAGCATCATGGTGTAATAGTCAGAGATTTTAACACCTCTTAGGCAGTATTGGACAGATCCTCCAATCCAGAAACTAAGCAAAGAAATTTTAGACTTAAAATTAATCATTCAGGCTCGGCACCTGTGGCTCAGTGGGCTAAGGTGCCAGCCACGTACACCTGAGCTGGCGGGTTCAAATCCAGCCCGGGCCCAGGCCTGCCAAACAACAATGACAGCTGCAATCAGAAAATGGCCGGGTGTTGTGGCGGGCTCCTGTGGTCCCAGCTACTTGGGAGGCAGAAGCCGGAGACTCTCTAGAGCCCAGGAATTGGAGGTTACTGTGAGCTGTGATGCCACAGCATTCTCTCCAGGGTAACAGCTTGAGGCTCTATCTCAAAAAAAAAACAAACAAAAAAATTAATCATTCAACAATTGTATTTACTAAACATATACAGAACATTTCATCCTAACAAAACTGAAAATGGATTCTTCTCATCAGCCCATGGAACATCCTCCAAAACTGATCACATCTTAGGTCACAAGTCTAACCTCAGCAAATTTAAAAGAATAGCAATTACTCCTTGTATCGTCTCAGTTCATCATGAAATACAAGTTGAACTCAGTAATAACAGGAATCTGCATACTCATACAAAGCCATGGAAACAAAATAACCTCATGCTAAATGATAGGTGGGTCATAGACGAGATTAAGAAGGAAATTACCAAATTTTTGGAACAAAACAATAAAGAAGACACAAATTACCAGAACCTGTGGGATACTGCAAAGGCAGCCCTAAGAGTGAAATTTATAGCATTGCAAGCTTTCCTCAAGAGAACAGAAAGAGAGAAGTCAACAATTTAATTGGACATCTCAAGCAACTGGAAAAGGAAGAACATTCCAAACCCAAACTCAGCAGAAGAAAAGAAATAACCAAAATTAGAGCAGAATTAAATGAAATTGAAAACAAAACAATTATACAATAGATCAATAAATCCAAAAGTTGGTTTTTTGAAAAGGTCAATAAAATTGATAAACCTTTGGCTAAACTAATCAGGGAAAAAAAAGAGTAAAATATCTAATTTCATCAATCAGAAATGGTAAAGATGAAATAACAACAGACTCCTCAGAAATTCAAAAAAAGTTAATGAATGTTACAAAAAAACTCTATTCTCAGAAATATGAAAATCTGAAGGAACTAGACCAATACTTGGAAGCACATCACTTTCCTAGACTTAGCCAATAAGAAGTGGAAATGTTGAACAGGCCTATATCAAGTTCTGAAATAACATCAATGATACAAAATCTCAAAAAGAAATGTCTGGGAGCAGATGGCTTCACATCAGAATTCTATCAATTCCTTTAAAGAGGAACTACTATCTATATTACTTAACCTTTTACAAAACATAGAAAAAGAGGGAGTACTTCCCAACACTTTCTATGAAGCAAGTATCACTCTAATCCCCAAACCAGGAAAAGACCCAACAAGAAAAGAAAATTATAGACCAATATCTCTAATGAATATTGATGCAAAAATATTCAATAAGATCCTAGCAAACAGAATCAAGCAGTGCATCAGACAAATTATACACCACAACCAAGTGGGTTTTATCCCAGAGTCTCAAGACTAGTTCAATATACATAAATCTACAAATATAATACATCACATTAACAAAATAAAAAAGACCAAATGATTCTTTCAATTGATGGAGTAAAAAGCTTTTGATAATATCCAGCATACTTTCATGATCAGAACACTTAAGAAAATGTGCATAGAAGGAACATTTCTTAAACTGATAGAGGTTATCTACAGTAAACCCACAGCCAATATTATATTGAATGGAGTAAAATTGAAAACATTTCCACTCAGATCAGGAACCAGGCAAGATTGCCCACTGTCTCCACTTCTTTTCAACATTGTAATGGAAATCTTAGCCGTTGCTATCAGGCAAGAGAAGGAGATCAAGGGCATCCACATATGGTCTAAGGAGATCAAACTTTCACTCTTCACAAGTGGTATGATGGTATACCAGGAAAACCCCAGGTAATCAACTACAAAACTCTTAGAAGTGATCAAGGAATATAGAAGTGTCTCAGGATACAAAACCAATTCTCACAAATCAGTAGCATTTATATATACCAACAATAGTCAAGCTGAAAAAACAGTTAAGGATGCTATTCCTTTTACTGTAGTGCCAAAGAAGATGAAATATTTGAATGTTTATCTAACAAAGAATGTGAAAGTTGTCTGTAAAGAGAACAATGATCCTCTGAGAAAAGAAATAACTGAAGATGTTAACAAATGGAAAAACATACCATGCTCATGGCTGGGAAGAATCAACATTGTTCAAATGTCCATATTACTCAAAGCAATATAAAATTTTAATGTAATATCTATTAAAGCATCACTATCATACTTTAAAGACCTGGAAAAAATAATGCTTCATTTTATATGGAATCAGAAAAAACCTCAAATAGCCGAGACATTACTCAGAAATAAAAACAAAGCAGGAGGAATCACACTACCAGATCTCAGACTATACTATAAATTGATAGTGATCAAAACAGCATGATACTGGCATCAAAACAGAAAGGTAGATGTATGGAACAGAATAGAAAACCAAGAGACGAACCCAGCTACTTATGGTCATTTGATCTTTGATAAGCCTAACAAAAAACATTCAATGGTGGAAAGACTCCCTATTAAACAAATGGTGCTGGGTGAACTGGCTGGCAACTTGTAGAAGACTGAAACTAGATCCACACCTTTCACCATTACCAAAAATTAATACTCATTGGATAAAATATTTAAACTTAAGAAATGAAACTATAAAAATACTAGAAGAGAGTGCAAGGAAAACACTTGAAGAAATAGACTCGGGAGAATATTTTATGAGGAGGACTCCCCAGGCAATTGAAGCAACACCAAAAATACATTACTGGGACCTGATCAAACTAAAAATCTTCTGCACAGCCAAGAACACAGTAAGTAAAGCAAGCACACAGCCCTCAGAATGGGAGAGGATAGTTGCATGGTATGTCTCTAACAAAGGTTTGATAACCTGAATCTACAGAGAACTCACATATATTAGCAAGAAAAGAACAAGTGATCCCATCTCAGGGTGGGCAAGGGACTAGAAGAGAAATTTCTCTGAAGAAGACAGGTGCATGGCATACAGACACAAAAAAAATGCTCATTATCCTTAATCATCAGAGAAGTGCAATCAAAACCCCTTTGAGATATCATCTAACTCCATAAGATTAGCCCACATCACAAAATCCCAAACCTAAAGATGTTGGCGTGGATGTGGAGAAAAGGGAACAATTTTGCTCTGCTGGTGGGATTGCAAGCTAGTACATTTTCCTTATGGAAAGAAGTTTGGAGATCACTTAAGGATCTAAAAATAGACCTACTATTCAATCCTGCAATTCCTCTAGTAGGTATATATCCAGAGAACCAAAAATCACTTTATAAAAAAGTTATTTGCACCAGAATGTTTATTGCAGCCCCATTCATAATTGCTAAGTCATGGAAGAAGCCCAAGTACCCATCAACCCATGAATGGATTAATAACTTTTGGTATATGTATACCATGGAATATTATGAAGCCTTTAAAAAAAGATGGAAACTTTACCTCTTTTGTGTTTAGAAGGATGGAGCCGGAACATATTCTTCTCAGTAAAGTATCTCAAGAATGGAAGAAAAAGTATCCAATGTAATCAGCTCCACTGTGAAACCAATATATCAGCAAATATACTTCCATATGAAAGCTATAACCCAACTATAGGCCTAGATGAAGGGAAAAGAGGAAGGGGAGGAGGATAGGTAGTGGGAGGGAAATTGGTGGGACCACATCTATGGGGCATTTTATAAGGGTATATGTCAAATCTACTAAGTGAGAGGTATAAATGCCCAAACACAATAATTTCAAAAGTGCGGTGAAGACTATGTTAAGCAATTTGATGAAAGTATTTCTAATTGTATATAGAACCAGCACATTGTACCCCATAGATGCATTAATGTACACAGCTATTATTTAATTAAAAAAAAATTGAGTCCTTACTATTCCCTAATTCACTTTTAAATTGTCTCACGGTGCAAGAATGTGAAACTGTCAATAAACAGAATTACTTCTATGAACAATAATGGGACACAAACAAAACATATGTACATTCAGAATAACAGAGAAAAAATATCACTGGGCATTACTGCTCAAAGCAATGTTGCCTACTGGGCAGTCAGAAGGGATTTGGGCTTTGCACTATCCATTTGTAACCTTAGTTAAGTGTATAATTGCTTCTAGGACTCAGTTTTTTTACCATTAAATCTGAAATTATAATATTTACCTCAGAATATTTTTATGAAGGCTAACCAAGCTAGTATATGTAAGTCATTTAAAATATTGCTTGGAATAGAATAGGTTCTCAATAATCATGAACTCTTTGTTGTGTGATTGTTACTACTATTTTATTACTATAATGGTTATTATTAGTTGCCCTGACTTGATTAATTTACATTTCCTCCTATTTATTTAACAGGTATGAACCAGCCTTCCCCCCCACACCCACCCACTCTGCCATTAGCCTTCCCAATGCAGTCGTTGGCATTTTCAGTTAGGTAATTCTTCATGCCAGAAATAGAGCCATTTATCAAAACTCACCGAAATTTCTCCTCGTGTACCAGAAGAACCAATCCTGGAATATTCTCTGTCAATTGAAATGTGCACTCAGGCTGAGCCATGGAAATCAGCACAGAAAGAGCTAATGATCTGGTTCTATTAGCAATTGCTCATTTGGGTGGTGAGTGACCTGAGACAAGGAAAATGCAGTTTTGCCTGCCAATACAGTAAAAAATGACTGCCATTACTGTTCTACAGAGATTATAATCAATGATACTCTTTATTGAATCACTTGAACTACATTGTAGCCAATTAAATTCCTGTTTTGATGACACTGAGTGAAAGGAGAGAGTGTCATAGCTTTCACGGTTTGTGCAAAATCAGCTGGTATGCAGCAGCAGCGTTAGCCGTAAGGCCTTTTAAGGACAGAAGTCATCTTGTTCACCTGACAAGTGGAACTTCTACTTAACCAAACAATTCTGATCTGTGTGTTTAAAAAGGAGTTTAAAATTTTTCACATCTTCAAAGAAGAAATAATTGTTCTTTTGCCTATTTTGGTTACTATTTATTGTTACTTTTCATAAATGTGTGGCCTGATTTTGTTGTATATAGGTATTGGCAACTTTGACATTTCATTTCTAACTAATTATACAATGGACTAATTATTGAACACATTTAAACTTTTGCACAACTTTATTATCCACTCCACAGAGTATTTTATTAAGCACTCATGAAATATTTTCTCTAATATTGTTATTTAAGTCTAATCACGTCAAAGTATGATTTTCTTTTCACAAGCACAATGTGTAAGATAAAACCTTTCATTCAAGTTCAATTTTTCTAGACATTTAGGTTTTGGCTGATAGTCACCATGTTTTTAAATCACATTATAATTTTGCTTGAGAAAATTATGTACCCCGAGATCCCCTAACCCTAGTTAACTTGATCTAACTCATGATGAACATTTTCTGAACATTTATGAGGGTGTCCAACCTGTGGCCTGTAGGCCACACATGCTGACTTTTTGAGGACCATTTTGCTTCTCTGTAGTGTGCGGTACTCCAAAAAAGTCAACAAGTATGCACTGAGCTTTTGTTTTGTTCATCAAGTATCATTAGTGTTTTAGTATTTAATGTGCAGCCCAAGGCATCTCTTATTTTTCCAATTTGTGGCAAAGGAAAAAGAAAGGTTGGGCACCCCTGGTTTGTAGCATTAGAAAGCTTTAAAGCATTAAAAGAGTATTTGTCACAAAATTATTCAGCTAAATCCACTTCTAATCCTGACCATACTAAGAAAAAAAGTTAAAATGAGGAGAATTCTGAACTTTTTATGCCCCTTTCTAATTATTAGATTTATTTATTTATTTATTTTTTGTGGAGACAGAGTTTCACTTCCTCACCCTCAGTAGAGTGCTATTGCATCACACAGCTCACAGCAACCTCCAACTCGTGGGCTTAGGTGATTCTCTTGCCTCAACTTCCCAAGCAGCTGGGACTACAGGCACCTGCCACAATGCCCTGCTATTTTTTTTGTTTTTGTTGTTGCAATTTGACTAGGGCTGCATTTGAACCTAGCACCCTCAATATATGGGTCACAGGCACCTACTCACTGAGCCACAGGCACCGCCCTAAATTTATTTTTGCATCAGGATTACTTAGCTTAGCACTTTAGTTTGTGCTAATAGCTAGATATAAAAAAACACGACACCAAACACGACTTCCTTTCAGTGTTTCATAGTCTTGCCTTTTCTTACACAAATAAATATTGATGAAGAGTAGCTGGGTAGCCAGTGTAGCAAGAAATGGATTGAACCACTTAGCTGTAAAAATTATTTCATTAATATGGACAATGTAGATATTTTGTTCAACATAATTTATGTCTGCTTGGAAGGAACAGCGCCAAAGCTTTCTATCAGAAGACCTATTTGGACCCTGATAGTCAATATTCTATTTAACTGCAGACATAGGAAACTTTTCTGGTCTAAGGGAGAAACTGATAATTGGGTGAGGTAAGAATATAAAAATCTTTTTTAATAAACAAAAGTTTTGTCTCATAAACAAATTCGTAGTTCTGAATATCTTTAATTACTTCTTTTAATTTGTAAGCACCAAGAAAAACACATGATACTATTTTGTTGTCACAGATTTTTTTGGCTCATTTGATTATTTTATTTTAATAAATATTTAAATTGATGCACAAGTTAAAATAGAATCTGCATAAAAGGGCCTGGTGAAATAGGTACCAACAAGACATTGTATACCCTAAATGAAAATGGAGAGATAATTCTTTGTTCTCTTAGAATGCCCTGAATCAGAAAGATAAAGTTTTCTGAAGTAGAAAACTGATCAAAATCTACATATCCCTATAAAAATTTAACTAGCCAAAATTAAGAAGACATATAGCATAAAAATTATACTCTACATTTTAAAGAAATTGACTGAAGCTAAAATCCCCCACCACCACCAAAGTATTCCAAAATATAGGAATTTTACTCCAGAGAAGTGAGTTCTTATGTCTTTCCAAAAACATGTATAGGAAGTTTCACAGCACTTTTATTCCTAGCACCTAACCTCTGAAAAATAAAAAAAAAAATTATAAATAATAAAATGGGTAAATATAAACTGGGAAGAAGTTAAAATGTTCTAGACAGATAAAATATAACAATTGTGTGTGAATATGACTCCTTCAAGCACTGGCTGGAGAGTTAGAGGAAACACAAATATCGAAGGTCACAAATAAATATTAAAGAATTTGGACTTTTTAACCAAGAAAGCCATTTTTACAAATTTTAAGCAAATTAGTACTGTGATCAGAATGCTTTGTAGTTACAAAGGGTATGGCTTCAGAGAGTAAGTGGATCCTGCAGAAGGTGCTTTTGCAATACAAGGGTATTTGCATAATTAGCTCCCTAATAGCTCTCAGAAATCTACTTAAATTTAACTGTTTCAACTGGCTTTCCTTAATTTCTCTTTCTAAACTATGTACCTCCCTTACCCCCAATTTGGCTCTATGTCTTTCTTATACTTCTCATTCAAAAAAAAAAATTGTTATATTTTGAAAGGAATTCGTCTTCTGTTTTCTTTCCCAAGATGCAAGGTCTATAAGAGCTGAATGTTTCTCTGTGTTTTCGTTATTGAATCACCAACACCAAGCAACAAATACATTTTGAGAGTTAAGTGAATTTCAGAAGTACTGCTTTCTATTTTAGACACACTTGAGCTATTTCTCATTTACTTCTTTTTTTTTTTTTTGTAGAGACAGAGTCTCACTTTATCACCCTGGGTAGAGTGCCGTGGCATCACACTGCTCACAGCAACCTCCAGCTCTTGGGCTTAAGCGATTCTCTTGTCTCAGCCTCCCTAGTAGCTGGGACTACAGGCGCCCGCCACAGCGCC
>CAUYON010021376.1:0-15694 GCA_963573935.1 Arctocebus calabarensis
ACAATCTTAACTATTTTCATCAAACTGATTAACATAGCCTTCCTGGCAATTTCTCCATTATTATATGAAGACATTTGTATTCTGCATTTAGCAAGGTTCGCCTGTACCCTTCTAAGATGCACCATAGGTGTGGCCCCACCAATTACCCTCCCTCCGCCCCAACCTCCCCTCTCCCCTCCCTACCTTTGCCCCTTTCCCTATATTCTTGTGTTATAGTTGGGTTATACCATTCATACGACAGCTATAAATTAGCTTCATAGTAGGGCTGAGTACACTGGATATGGAGACTTTACCTCTTTCATGTTTATATGGATGGAGCTGGAACATATTCTTCTTAGCAAAGTATCTCAAGAATGGTACTCACTATTGTTATCACTGTTTTTACAAATGTGGAAACTAAGATACAGAGATATTAAATAAATTGCCCCATATCACTGAGGCAGTTAAATTAGTGGCAAAAAACTCTAAGAGTACTCAGTTTTCATCCAGATGTTCTGTGGATGTGGCTACCATCAAATACTTTCCTCTCTGAAAGTCTTACCTCTAGAACAAGAGGGCTATGCTCTACAACTCAAAGTCCCACCCAACCTGAAGATGGAACTCTCATGACCATATAGTTTTCTTTGAGACTGGAACTTTGGCATTAAAAAAAAATAACTTCTACTAAATTGCTATAAACTTTCCAAATATAATCACTGGTCTCTCATTTGTATCCCCTGATGGGCACAAGCACCCCTAGGCACACATGTACTCATTAACAACTTAAGTTGCAAAATATTCCTCCAGATACACCCCAAACCAAAGCGTAAGGGCCGGCTGACATTCTAACATGCTCCTCAGGCTGCTGACTCAGGACCTGTGGGTAACAAACCCTCTCCTGCTTGTTACTCCATTGGGGACAGTGGGCAGCACCAAATCCTTCATCAAAAATGAGGCCAGAAAACTGTGTCCAAGTAAGTAAAGAGGCTTCTGTGCTTCCTTCTCTTTACCATACGATGCGGTGCATTCTAACAAGCTCGCAGGATGCCTATCCCCTCATTTAAAATGTCTTTTTATCAGGGAAAATGTGCTCCTTGATAGAGCAAGAACGAGCAAGGGGGAGACAAGTTAAACCTGCTCATTTTGGCTAAGAGTGCTTTCGCTTGAGAAATTATCACTGGAAGGATCAATCTCCCTGTTTCCAAGGCAGATTTCTTATCTTGACAAAATCAATCCTTATAAATAATGTTATAACTCAATAATGCCATTTTTGCAGATGCAAGGAGGAAATTTTAATGCCTTTCATGTGCCCTGACATATCTTTAGTGTTTAGACTACTAACTGTGGAGTCTTTTGTAAGGAAGACACAAGGAGAGTAAGACCTGGTGGCTACACTGGGTCCTCTTGCCTCAGGTGAAAGCTGACAGCCTGCATGGAAATCAACCCCTAGGAACATGGGAGTGACCCCCAGATTCAAAACTCCTGAATCCTTTCAACTTCTGGTGCTAGGAGAGCAAGTGACTTCTAGAATACCTGCCTGCCTAATTGCTTATCTTTCTTTCTTTTCCCATTCATCTGTCCATCCATCCATCTATCCACCACTCACCCATCCCTCTGTCTGTCCATTCATCCATCCACTCATTCATACATCTGTCCATCCATCCATCCATCCATCCATCTGTCCATCTGTCCATCCATCCATACATCTGACTATCCATCCGTCCATCTGTCTGTCCATCCACCCATCCATAAATCTGTCTATCCATCCATCCATCCATCCATCCAACCATCCATCTGCCCATCCACCCATTCATACATCTGTCTATCCACCCATCCATATGTCCATCCGTCCATCCATCCATCCATCCATCCATCTGTCCGTCCGTCCGTCTGTCTGTCTGTCCATCCATCTGTCCTTCCGTCCATCCATCTATCCATCCATCCATCCATCCAGATTTATTAAGCACTTATACTCCAGAAAGTGTGAGACACAAAAGAAAATGCTACACAATTCTTCTCAGGGCATGAACTGATGGTTAGAAAAAAATTATATGAGAATTCATGCTTGAAGTAAAAATATGACTTACAATGTACAAAATATTATACAACTATGTACAAATAGTTGATGTACTATTTGATGAAGGTATTTCTAAGCTCAACTTTGAAATCCTAAATACCTCAAGTCTTAATTTCTATCTTCCAGTTATAATTGCCTGAAGATACAAATCTTCAAAAATTGAATTGTCAATATTATTGTTACTTTATTTCACATGAATGGCAAGAGTTTTTTGAGGAAGTTGAGTTCCCTAAAGACAAAAATATTTTTATACCGTTTATTTTATAAAATAACTTTTATACCAAAAATACTATTTATACCAAACTGCTTCTGTCATCTTAAATCATAATGAGTACAACTATGACTAATAAACTAACACTTGTTGAGTGATTACCAGGTACAGCACACTGTTCAAACACTTCATGTTGTTTGCTTCATTTACTCATCATGACTGTCCCATGGGGAAGGTGCTTTTATTTCTGTTCTGTTTTCAGATGAAGAAACAGAGGCAGGGAGAATTTAAGTAGCTTTCTCAAGCTGCTATGAAGTAGCTGAGTTGGGATTCCAGCCAAGGCCCTTGGTTTCCGCGGTCACACTCTTAAGATGGTACTCACGCTGAATATCATCTCTCTTCACCACAATTTCCTTTGAAGAGAGACGTTGCCTGTGAAGAGCATTGATATCTTTTTGTAAACTGTGTCTTTTCTTCATCTTTTTAGTCTGTGTGGAGCAGCCACCTTATTCACCTCTAAAGGACAGGGACTTCATAACAACCTGCTGTGATTCCAGAGAATCACATTCAAGCTTCTCAGCAAGGCGATAAGGCCTTCCTCAGTTTGCCCGCCTTCTAGAGGGACGTTTCCTCCTCTCGGTGCGCATCCTCTGCTGTAGCCAGGGCAGCTTCCTCCCTGTCCTCTAGAGGTGTCATGCTCCTTCCTACCACATGTCCCTGCTGGCATGGTTTCCACATTGCAGCCTCTGCTGGAAATGCTGCCCTCCTCCACTCTGCACCTTCTGCTGGGCTGCACTCAAGCCCTTCTGTCTTTGTGGGCTCCCCATCATGCACCACTAGTTTTCCTCTTTTAAGCTTGCATGGGGTAGTAGGTCTTGTGGTGCCCTACTTTGAGACCATGTGCCGTATCTTTGTATATCACTCATTTTCTAGCAATAAAATGTGGTAAGTATGTATGCAGAAGGTAAAAGTAGGACTTTGGGGTTCATCTCAATGGGCAAAATAAATTAAAGTGCACTAATTTTAGCCCTGAACACAGTACCTTGAATGAAACAGGCCTTCAGTAAATATTTGAGGGATGACATTTTTGTTCTCTTAGTTTAATTGAGCAAATCCATGAGTTTCATTCTAGGAGTAAGGTGCAGGGAATCCCATTTTTGGGGTCATTTCAAACAGGAAGGAGATCATCTACTACCTGTTAATAGACTAAAGAGGTTTGAGTGACAAAAAGAATCCAGCCTATCTGAAAATGTTATTCTAATACTTTATCCCAACTTACAAAATAGGAAAATAAATAACAACCTTTTCAAAACAGATGTTGCCACTTCCTATGTAAATACATTTTCTAGTCCTAGCCCAAAGAAAACAAACAAACAAAAAAAATTAAAGCAACATGAAACAAAAACAGTGTAAAGAGCTTCTCACTCTTTATTGACCTGGTTGGTTTGTCCAAACCGAGTTAATAGGAGTAGTAGATTTGATCAGTCCTTGTGAGATATCAGTATTTGTACATGTTGGCTTTTAAAATTTTCCCATAATATAATTACTTATTTTTTTAATCCATTCAGTTAACACATGATTTGCTAATTAGCTACTAAAATAAATGGAAGGTTCTGTGATGGACCGGTTAAGGACTAGAAATTTATGCAAACCTCAACCCTGTCCTCAAGTCAAATGATCTCTTTATGTAGCAATCTTAGGAAACTTGGAATGCTTTTTGCACTCTGCTAAAAAAAAAAAAAAATCTATTTTTATTAGAAATCAAAAGCCCAGTGTTGCAAAATGAGACAGCAGACACAAAGTGTCTCACAGATTTAATATTATAGCTGTGGGAGCTTCAAATGGACAAGTATAGCCCATTATGACTGTTAATACTGATGCCATCAGGAGAAAAATACACCCTGAGAAGAAATGTGCAGAAAAGCTGTGATTGTGGCAAGCTGCTAGATCCAAGAGCCTAAGTTATTTTTCAACAAACCATCGTTACACTTTCTGCCTCTTTCCTGACATTGACTGTGCTTTTAGCAGGGCAAAAGTTATCTGAAATTTGTGTTAGCGTTCAAAATTTAAGTCATGTTCACTTTGCTAAAACTCCACTGGATGGAGTAGCAGAGGAGAAAAACACAGATATAAAAGAAGGGCAGGAACAGGGAATGGAAAAGCTTTCAAGATGCCATCATCCTGAACAGATTCGAAGGGAAGCCAGGGACAGCTGGAGGCGGGGAAAGGGCACTTGGCGGTGCCCCTGAAGCCTTTCAGGGTGGTGAGAGAAATCCCTGTTCTTCTTGTTACTTCTTGGCACTTTGTCTCCTGTCTCTCAGCTTCTTCTGGAGAATCTTTCTAATTGTTTATTATCTCTTTTTAAAATTTAGTATCAACTCATTGGTTTCATATTCCATTTCACAAGTTAAATCTTTTTCTTGGGTTTATTATTAGGAAAATTATTTGCTGTCTGATGCACTGTTTTCAGAATTTCCGTGTAGTTAGGACTATTCCTTATTTTTTTTATCTTTACCTTTGTCAAGGCACCTCAAGTTGCAGGTGGTACTAAGTAGTTAGGTAAAATTTATGTGTAATGAGTCACAGTCTAGCTGACTACACCAATAGGATATTATAGTTGCCAGTAAAACCACTATTGTTCCTTTTTTTTTTTTTTTTAGCTCTTAGCAAACATTCACTCAAAATCTTTTTTGGATATCAGTTTTATTAAAAGCACAGTTACAGTTGTGAGTTCTTTGGAGAACACAAAGATCAGTGAGACTGAATCTTCCTCCCCAGTAAAACCAGCAGCATAGATGACTCAGGAAGTCATGCATCGGAGGAGGAGGAGCTTCTAGAACTGGGAAATGGTTAAGGAAGAGGATCAGAAACCTCTTTCAACCCACCAATTACATTTTTCTGAAAGTGTGTCATTAATTATACATAATCTTACAGACTCCGGATAGAGACTATATCATTGATTTCCCTAGACAAGCATATCTATCAATCCTCATGTGACTGGTGGTTCTTCGTGTATTTATGGATAGGATCTGCTTTCTTGCTGTTGGTGTACGTTCTGAAGTTTTGGTGTTCTTTACTGCCACTTGCTATCTAAAGCAGGACCCTTTCACGCAGCTGCATGCCTGTAGATGGTTTGGTTTTGCCATGGCTTTAGTTCTAAAATTTAACTTTAGTATCTAAGATGCAGAGGGCAGAATTGACAGACATTCTTTAAAGTCGGCTGAGTGGACAGTTCAACTACCCTCATAATGATTTTCAAAGTCGGTGGCTGAATGGGTGTCCTGATTCTCTTGGTCAGTTCTTGATTGGCCATTTCTGTTCTGGCACCCCCGGGAAACTTCATATGTTAGGTAAATCTTTTATGGGAGACTAAAAAGACAAGAAGCATGGAGTTTTGAGGTTTTACCTGTCCATTTCATGCATAACTTCATATTAATAGATTTTCAATCTCTTAAAAGTAAATTAATGTGTTTTTGATATCTCAAAATCATTTGACCACATATAATTTATTAAATTAAGAAACTATTTTAAGACTTGACATTTACCTTTAATCTTTAGATCTTGATGAATTTTCACAGACATTCTTTAGTTAAGTGAGGATATTAATGACTTTCTTTAATAGCTTACAAAGTGAGTCATCAAAAGTGAGTCATTAAGGCCAACTCCTGTACCCGCTCTGAAATAGCACTGGCTTTATTAGATCTGTATTACCACCTTTTAAAGGCATATGTTTGTCTTATATATACTAAAAATTTTCAATAGTTAAAAATACTTTGCTCTTCAATAATTTTAAGAAAACATTCTAAGAAAAATAGGGAATGGGTAAAGGACTTCCCCATTTTTGACATGGCTATGTATGAAATTCGTATTTAATCTGTTGTGTTTAGGTGCAAGAGAAAATATATAACAAATCAAAATATGTCTCAAAGTTTTCTGAAAAGATGTAAGGAGACAACTTTCCAGTAGCTGTTGATTGTCTGTGAAGTCATTAACTTTTGTCATTACACTGTCAGGGGTTCTTACTATGGGGTCCGGGAGTACCCAAGGGTCTTTAGGAAGAACTGGATTTCAGTATACTTGTTTCATTTTATGGACTTTAAAAATATTTTATTCTATGCTTTTAAAACCTTATACTGAGAAGAGGTCCATAGATGCCTTCCCAGACTTCCAAATAGAACAAAAATAATAAAGAACCCTCTCATACATGTGTTTCAATCTATAAAATTTTAGATGTGAAACTCATGGGCAGGTATTAAAAAGCATATTATCATCTGCGTAATATCTGGCACTCTTTACTGATAAAAAAGTAGTATAATGATAGCTATTATTTATTGGTTGGCCACCAGTATTTCCCAGGCAGTGGGATAGGTTTTTTTTTATATATATTTTTCTAGTTTAAACCATAACATACTGTAGAGATAGTATACTATTCTCATTTTGCAGATGAAGTAACTGAAGCTCAAAACAATTCATTCCTTCATTCAGAAAGTATCCATGGAGTGTACACAGGAGAAGGCACTGTGGGTACCATAGATTAAATCATTTATCAAAGGTTACATGACCAGTCAATGGCAAAGGTGGGCCCAACAAGACTCGTCACCCGATCTACCATACAGTGTATCCTCATAATAAGGTATTTTACATTGAAAAGTTAAAAATATCACTTAGGCACAGGGAACTCTACGTGCCTCTTATTTAATCTATTTAACTGATTTTTAATTTGTATGTGCCATTGGTTTTGTGTGTGTCTGTGGGTATATTGGGTTTGTTTTTTTTTTTGGTTATTCAGTTATTCCAATTCATACCATTTCTCATTTGTGATCTAAAATACTTAAAACACAAGGCTTTGCAATCTTAAAAAAAATGAATCTATTTTTACTACGAAATATAAGGCAGGTGTGAGCCATTCAGTTTGTGGTACTTTGTTATGGTAGCTCCAGGAAACCAACACAGTGACTCTTTATTTAAAGATGGTAGTGCCATTCCTGCTGCAATTCTTAGAATATCAACACTGTTGATGAGACCCAGGGCTGAGCCAGAGGCATGCATGCTGAACCAGCAAGTAATGGGAAAGGTTGTTGCTTTCAAGGTAATTAGCATTTAGAGAATCTCTCTTTTAGACTAGCCTCTTGTCTTACTTAGTCTTTTTTCTGCTGCTAAACAGAATAGCAAGACAAGGTGATTTACAATGACTATATTATTTGGTTGACACTTGTGGAGACTGGAAACTTCAAGATTGGGTGGCTGTATCTGGCCTCTTACTACCATAACCTGGCAGAGAGAGAGGTAGGAAAAGAAGGGGCAACCCCCTGCAAAACAGCAAGAACGAATTTATTCCCTGGAGAATAATTCAGTCTCTTAAGAAACACATTAATCCATCTTAACAGCCTAATCACCTCCTGAAGGCCCCACCTCCCAACACCCTTATGTTGGCAAATTAATTGTGGCATGGTTTTGGGTAGGGACAAACCACACCCATGCCATAGCACCTAACTACCCACTTTATTTTTTGAGTGGCTACTTAACGACCTGACAAGATATACTGTACTTAGGAGAGAATCCACCATGAGTAACAGGAAAACAGTTTCTGGCTTTCTAAACTCTTTCTACACTCTCCAGAACGGTGTAAGGTCCGTGATCACTAACATCAGAGGTGGGGTGGAGCAGGCTGAAATAATTCTTGCCTCTAACTTTTGTTGTTTATTCTCTGTGGTGCTGAAATTTGTCTAGGGTAATGACAGGTGGGGAAACTGTAGGAAGATGGGAAGAGACAGAACAACCTTTTCTTAACAAACTGCCCATGAGCTTGTGAGACTCTGAGACCCCTGGGCCCACCCCTTCTGGGTATGGAGCTAGGCAGCTTGTCCTCTGGCTTCTCAGATGAAAAGTTGTGATGTGATTTGATAGCACAAATTTCTGATACCTCTTGGTGATTTGCCTTGTAAAATGTCCATTTCCACATTCTGAACTTAAATAAAATAATAAAATAATGGGAGAATGAGCCTCTTTTTTTGCCCCTAATGCTTTCTAGAACTACAAGTCCTTTCATGTCTTAGGTAACCACAGGGGTTCCTGTAGCTTTTGTGTTTGTGTGTGAGAGAAAGAGGGGGGGGAGAGAGAGAAGGGGAGGGAAGGGGAGGGGAGGAGAGGAGAGAGAGGAGAGAGAGAAATGGGGAGGGGAGAGGAGGGGAGGGGAGGAGAGGAGAGGAGAGGAGAGAAAGAGAGAGAGAGAGAGACAGAGAGAGAGAGGAATTCCTCACTAAAATCACCAGTCACCAATTTTGGTTTCATTGAGAAACTTGAGCTGGGTGGAGGTAGGAGGAAGCCATTATTGTCCACTTGTTTTGGGGAATTGCTCCAAAAAAGAGACTGCCTGCTTCCCTGTTCATCTTTGTGTGGATGTCATTCGTAGTGTTTATCGGCAGCGTACAGTTATCTGGTAAACACAGATGGATGACGATGGTATTTGAAATGCTCTGTGGGTCTACTCCTGGGTAGATGGGAAAAAATGTATGTTCCAAGGTACAAGTGCTTGTTGACTTTTCAGATGCAGCCAGTCTGTGCTCTGTCGGGTAACTCGGAATCACTCCACAGTGGCCAGCCTTCCTGTCCATTTGACAAGCTCTTAAAAGGGCAGTCTTAAGTACTGTATCGTTTATTAATTTTTTTCCTTCTTTAGTTTGCAATCTGCTCTTAGAAACTAGAAAATAATTTCTTTTACTTTTTTCTTCGTTTTCATTTAAGCCAAAATTGATTTTTTTCTGAGCTTGTAAGGAAAAAAAAAACTTAAGCTGTAGTTTTAAATACAGTAGCCTTTACTGAATAAAAATAAAATGATGAGTTTACCTTCAAGCTGTGCTGTATCAGAGTTAAGGTTGGTTCTGTCCCTCCCAGGAGGATTTTGATATGAGGGAGCCCAAAATTTCATATCTATAGAGAATAATTGTAGCCAATATAAGAAGTAATAGAATTATTTATTTGGGGCTTGAAGGGGGTGGACTTTTTGTGTGTGTTTGGAAAATTGGGGAGCTGGGAGACACTCTGAAATCCATCAGCTTCTCTAGAACTCTTCTCAAATGCTTATTGCTATGACAACCATCTCTTCATGAACCAAGATTCTGAGTGTAATACAGATGGGACTGGTAACAAGGTAGAGTTGCCATCTGTTTTGTTTTCTCTGAGGGACAGATTTTTTTTTTTTTTTTTTTGATCCCCAAGTCAGATCCTCTAATCTGAAAGTCTTGACTTATTTTTCTTTCTGGAGTCAGATAGAGCTGTGAGATTAATTCTTTTCTCCTGACAATTACTGTTTCAACCTGTCATCATGTACCTTATTTTTTGCAAAATGGAGGGAAAAATTGGATACTTAACGTATGTGTGTGAAATATACAAATATACATATTTTAATGATTTATTTTTCTGTCTACTTTGTAAAGTGTGATACCTCGTAATTCAATAGTACAGTCAAAAGTGAGGTTCAGAAAAAATAGGAGTAGGGCAATGATTTTATCAGGAAACAAGTAGACTTGCTATTGCTTTTGCATTGTATTAATGTCTGGGCTTCCTGATTGCAGGGTCGTGCGTAGTCTGTAATTAACTCTATTTGTCTTCCTCACCAGCACAGAGGAGCATATCAGTTCTTTATAAGATTAAACCTTCTATTTTACTAAATTTCAAGAGAAATTTGCTAAATAAATGAATACTTGCATGAAGGAGGCTGCCCACTACCTTCATCCCTATTGGAAAGGTGTAATGACATTTTCTCATACTGACTTTTCTACAAAAACTGAGGACAAAATTTTCAAATAAATGTATAGTTTTTCACAAGTTCATATATGCTGGGATCAAAGTTAAGACATATCTAGCTTTTGAACAAAAAGAATATATGTATGTAGCCATTAAAAGGTATGTGGTAAGCTAGACGTTTAAAGGTTAAAGAATGCATATTTATGAAATGTGTATTTAAGGTCAAGAATAATTTCCCTCTATGTATTAAAATTAGTTGATATATGCTACAGTCTGTAATGTTGAACCTGCTAATCTTAAGGGACTTTTATAATAGAGCTCCATATTTTCTTTCTAAGTGGAGAAGTTCTGTAATGACTTCTGTAGATCTGAGGTAATTAATTTTCATGCACTGTTTTCATGTCCAGTCTGGTGATGTGTAAACATCATTAGATGCCAGTGGATGAGGAAGATGTAACCACCATGTATAACACATAAAAACATGCACAGGATGACTAAACTTGGCTGCTCTCCAGAGCAGGGAAGCTGTTAGAAAAATTTTGAAGGGGTCTGTGTTTAAGTCTAAGAATTTTTCAAAGGAGTGTTATATAATAAGAAGTGTGGTTCCTTGACTATAGTTCTAGAGTGGGATATAAAACCTAGTAACAGGTGAGCAAACTTGAGACCAGTTTTGTCTTCAGATTTACTTTGCTAACAAGGAGCGTACAATGAGCTCTTCTCAGAGGAAAGATGGTCTTCAGCATTTCTACCTCACAGATGCATTACAAGAGAGGGGGTCCAGGAAGAGGTCTCTTTCCCTTAGATAAAAATGAGGAGAAAGTGGAATTACCACAAATAGATACTTTTAGTTTGGATGTGCCATAGAAACATTGTTTTTGAACTTGTATGTATAAAAACATTTGTCAGGGTGGAAGGTATTTAGTTCTGTTGCGTTGTTCTAAAAGAATTGTAATGGTGTCACAAATGTCTCCATTATATTATGTAAAATAATATATGCTTCTATTATCAGACTTTGTGATCAAGGTTGGAAAGTTTATAGATTTATATAGATATCATGACTTTTATCATCCATAATTCTTTCAAGATATGATCATCCCTCTGTTGCATACAAGAATCTCACCTTACCTTAAAAGATAAATGTAGACTCTAGGTGAAGGGATGGTCATCTATATTCCAGGCAAATGGAAAACAGAAAAAAGCAGGTGTTGCAATCTTATTCGCAGATACAATAGAGGAAGAGAAATTACTTGATCAGTGATATATGGCAGGGTAGAGCCAGTTGTGCAAAGTCCTGCAGCAAGCATCCCTGGGACAAGCAGTGGATGTCATGGAACCTAGCTGAAATGCAGTGGCCCTGTTGAGCACATCCCAATCTCTACTCCAAGGTCTTCATTCCAGTGCTGAGAGGGGCGGAGGCAAGATGACCAACTAGAACCAGCTTTCCACAGAGGCTCCAGGCCAGAAGGAGAGTTAAAGGGAAGTTGAGGAAGTAAGCTGATGGTTTGGAGCTTAGCTGAGAGAAGGTTAAAGAATGCACAATCCTGCTGAGGAGAGCCGCAACCCCAAGGATACAAACAATAGGTACAAAATCCATCCAAAAGCCAACTGAGTCACCTCCCGCATGAGAACAGCTCGCAGTATACTTTCTATAAACAAGTGAGCAGAGTTCTAACGGGAGAGACCTCTTTTTATCCCATGGGAGGCACCCTCTAAAAACAGGACCTACTTCCCATACTAGGGTGACATGGCACTCTCCTGCCAGGCATAAAACTGTATTTATTCTCTACCTGCAATCCTAAACTTCCAGCACTCTCCTCCACTCTTACCCCAAGGTATGGAAGCCTGTCCCCCGTGGAGTCCAGATTCTTGGGCATTCTCAAGAATTCTCAAGAGGTGGGGATATGGGTGTGGGCTGTTGCAGGTCTGTGCTGATTCTGCAGCATGGGGATAAGGAAAAGATGGCTGGACTGAAGCACCCATACTGGAAAGGGAGAGGAATGCCCTATGGCACATAGCACCAGTGGCAGCAGTGGGAACAATAGGGCTCACACACCTGGGGATATTTTAGAGAGATAATCCCTGTTTCTCTGGGCAACCAGAGAAAGCCGGGCATCTTCTCCATTGGCAGACACTGGCAGAACAGATCTGGGACAGTAACACAGGCCCATGAGTAAAGGGTATGCCTGAGGCGGCACTGGTATGGGTAGGGTGCAGCGGGAACAGAGAATAAAAGACGCATGCACAGAGACGTCATGCTCCCAGGGTGGGACTGAGGCAGGACTGCTTTAGTGAGCCTAAGAAATACCTGGAACTCAGGGGATCATAGCTGAGACAAAGGCAGGCAGGCAGGCAGAGGCTGGAACTCACAGCTGAGTGTCACCTCTAACTGCAACCATCCCAACAAGGACTGCAGTGTAGACAGACACACCAGCTCCAGGCAGCAGCACAGACAGGGCTGAGTAGCAGTTTCTGTGAACCAAAACAGCATCTGGTCTGCAGGGGAATATAGCTAAGACAGAATCACAAATCCTGCAAAAATAGAAATGTCAGCAACATTAATCAGGGACGGGACTGGAACTAAGTGAAACGCCCCAGCTTCCATTAACCAACAGAGGCTGTCAGGTCTCAGCTCCCCCCGCTGGATGGTGGCAGAGTGTGGGGGGCCTGGCCAAGGAGACATTGAATTCCCTGTGACTCAAGCAGGCACAAACACCTGGAGGAGCATCTGCTCATTGGAGGGAACTGGGTCACAGCCCTGCAGGGTTACCAGTGACTGGGTGTGACAGAGGAGCAAGGTGGGGAAGGAGGCATCAATCTTTCCAGGCTAATTCATTTGCTGGGGAGAGGGTTCCTTCTGACTACACAGAGCACTAGAACAAGTCATACTTGAGCTGCCAGCAGACCCCTGCTATCTAGTTGTTAGACCATTTGAACTCTCCCACAGCCAATATCGTTTTGAATAAAGTTAAATTGAAATCATTTCCACTCAGATCAGGAACCAGGCAAGGTTGCCCACTGTCTCTCTATTGCTCTTTAACATCGTAATGGAAGTTTTAGCCATTGCAATTAGGGAAGAAAAGGTAATCAAGGGTATCCCTATAGGGTCAGAAGAGATCAAACTTTCACTCTTTGCAGAATATATGATTGTATACCTGAAAAACACCAGGGAATCAACTATAAAACTCCTAGAAGTGATCAAGGAATACAGCAGTGTCTCAGGTTACAAAATCAACACTCATAAATCTGTAGCCTTCATATATATACCAACAATAGCCAAGCTAAAAAAAACAGTCAAGGACTCTATTCTGTTCACAGTAGTGCCATAAAAGATGAAATATCTGGGAGTTTATCTAACAAAGGACGTGAAAGATCTCTATAAAGAGAACTATGAAACTGTAAGAAAAGAAATAGCTGAAAATGTTAACAAATGGAAAAACATACCAGGCTCATGGCTGGTTTTAATCAACATTGTTAAAATGTCCATACTATTCAAAGCAATATACAATTTTAATGCAATCCCTGTTAAAGCTCCATTGTCATACTTTAAAGTTCTTGAAAAAATAATATTTTGTTTTATATGGAACCAGAAAAAACCTCAAATAACCAAGACATTACTCAAAAATAAAAAAAAAAAAAGCAGGAGGAATCACGCTACAGACCTCAGACTATACTATAAATCAATAGTGAACAAAACAGCATGGTACTGGCACAAAAACAGAGAGGTAGATGTATGGAACAGAATAAAGAACCAAGAGATGAACCTAGCTATTTACCATTATTTGACCTTCAATCAGCCAATCAAAAATATTCAATGGGAAAAAGATTCCCTATTTAACAAACAGTGCTGGGTGAACTGGCTGGCGACCTGTAGAAGATTGCAACTGGACCCATACCTTTCACCATTAACTAAGATAGACTCTCACTGCATTAAAGATTTAAACTTAAGACATGAAACTATAAAAATACTAGAATAAAGTGCAGGGAAAACTCTTAAAGGAATTGGCCTGAGTGAATGTTTTATGACAAGGATCTCCTGGGCAATTGAAGCAACACCAAAAATACACTTCTGGGAGCTGATCAAACCGAAAAGCTTTTGCATAGCCAAGAACACAGCAAGTACAGCAAGCAGATAGCCCTCAGAATGGGAGAAGATATTTACAGGTTATGTCTCTGACCAAGGTTTAATAACCAGAATCCACAGAGAACTCAAATGTATTTGAATTCAAGAAAAGAATAAGTGATCCCATCTCAGGGTGGGTGAGGGACTTCAAGAGAAACTTCTCTGAAGAAGACAGGTGCATGACTTATGGACATATGAAAAAATGCTCATTATCCTTAATCATCAGAGAAATGCAAATCAAAACTACTTTGAGATATCATCTAACTCCAGTAAGATTAGCCCACATCACAAAATCCCCAAACCAGAGATGTTGGTGTGGATGTGGAGAAAAGGGAACTCTTGTACACTGCTGGTGGGAATGCAAACTAATATATTCCTTTTGGAAAGATGTTTGGAGAACACTTAGGGATCTAAAAGTAGACCTGCCATTTGATCCTACAATTCCTCATTGGGTATATATTCAGAAGACCAAAAATCACTTTATAACAGTCATTTGTACCAGAATGTTTATTGCCACCCAATTCATAATTGCTCAGTCATGGAAGAAGCCCAAGTGCCCATTGACCCAGAAATGGATTAATAAATTGTGATATATGTACACCATGGAATATTATGCAGCCATAAAGAGAGATGGAGACTTTACCTCTTTCATGTTTACATGGATGGAGCTGGAAAACATTCTTCTTAGCAAAGTATCTCAAGAATGGAAGAAAAAGTATTCAATGTACTCAGCCCTACGATGAAGCTAATTTATAGCTTTCTTATGTAGGTTATAACCAAATTATAGCACAAGAATATGGGGGAAAGGGCGAGGGAGGGGAGGGGAGTGGAGAGGATGGGTGGAGAGAGGGTAACCGGTGGGATCACACTTACAGTGCATCTTAGAAGGGTACAGATGAAACTTACTAAATGCAGAACACAAAAGTTTTCATACAATAACTAAGAAAATGCCATGAAGGCTATGTTGAACAGTTTGATGAAAATATTTCAGATTGTATATGAAGCCAGCACATTATACCCCATGATTGCACTAATGTACACAGCTATGATTTAATAAAAAAAAAATGGAAGAAAAAGTATACAATGTACTCAGCCCTACCATGAAACCAATTTATAGCTTTCATATGAAAGCTATAACCCAATTATAGCCCAAGAATACGGGAAAGGGGATAGGGAGGGGATGAATGGGGGGAGGATGAGTGGAGGGAGGGTAATTGGTGGGACCACACCTATGGTGCATCTTACAAGGGTATATATGAAATTTACTAAATGTAGAATATACATGTTTTAACACAATAACTAAGGAAATGCCGTGAAGGCTATGTTAACCAGTTTGATGAAAATATTTCAAATTGTATATAAAACCAGCACATTCTACCCCATGATTGCATTAATGTACACAGCTGTTATTTCATAATAAAAAAAAAAGTTTCCTGGGTGGTGCCTGTGGCTCAAAGGAGTAGGGTGCCTGCCCCATATGCCAGAGATGGTGGATTCAAACCCAGGCCCAGCCAAAAACTGCAAAAAAAAAAAAAAGTTTCCAGAGTGTGTGTCGCCTTCA
>CAUYON010021377.1:0-12980 GCA_963573935.1 Arctocebus calabarensis
GGAGGGAAGAGGGGAGGTCAGATCAAGGGAGGGTGAGTGGTGAATAACAACTATGGTACGTAATGCAAGGATACATGTTGGATCTATTAGTATAGAGTATAAATGTCTTAACGCAATAACTAAGTAAATGACATGAGCTATATATTAACCAGTGTGATGTAAGCGTTCCTAATTCTATATGCAAAGCACATTGTACCCCATAAATGCATTAATGTATACATGATCTATGTATTTATGATTTAATTTAAAAAATGGTAGGTGGGGATGAATAGAAAGTTTAGGAGAGACTAGAAGTATGAAATTGATGCAGAGCAGATGAGTGAGATTCCTAGAGAAATAAAATAGATTTGCAATATTGCCCAGTATCTACAAAAAAAATATGGCTTGATGGTACACTATTTATCTTTCCATGCATTGTGACTCTTCTTTATGAACAAAGGATTCACTTAAATGTTTGATTAGACTCAGTCCTGAACCACCTGTGAGGTTTAGGTTGTACTTTAAGTTTGTTAGCATCAAGAAGAAGCTATTATTTTTATGTTTCTGCCTGATCAGCCCTCCTGAACAAAGAGTGCTGGTAGCCTGGGTTAAAAGATGATGAATGGCAAGCAGGACATGAAACTTAAAGGTAAATCTTGGAAATTAAAGGAAATCTCTGGAAAGATTCACTGGTTTATTTGTCCTTGAGTCATTTCTTTACATTCCAAGGAGTAATAAACCAATAAATCTGTCGTCTTCTCCCTAGAGGTTTGTTTACGTTCCACAGGGCAAAAGTGTTCTCTTTCTCTCTCTGAAGGAGGGAAGAGGCAGCTGTAAAAGTAGCTATTATGCAGGATGGACATAAAGTTTGTGTGAAATTTAAAATAGTCTCACATAGTAAATTGCACATGAACTTTAACTCCACCCTGTTTAACCTCCCAAATTAATAATTTTACAGTTCCTTTCCTGTGATATGGACCCACTGAATGTGCATGCAGGTGGCTTCTGCCCTTACCATGTCACTTCACAGGGGATCAAGGCCTGGGAAACTCTCCCAAGATGTTCTGTAATAAAAAATGGGTCTTTTCTCTGATCTAGAAACCTCATGTTTCCCATCAGGATAAAATAAATATATGTACATGGTTTATTAAAAATTAACAATTAGATCCTAGAACATCTAAAGACCAAGACCTGGTGCTGCTGTAACAGAATACCATAGACTGGGTGGCCTCAACAACAAACATTTATTTTTCATAGTTCTGGAGGCTGGAAAGTCCAAGATCAAGCCACTGGCAGATCCAGCAAGTACCAGACCTCTTGTTTACAGACGGTCACCTGCCTATTGTAACCTCATGTGGTAGAGAGCAGAGAACACTGATCGCTTCATTCCCTTAAAAGGGCACCAATCTCATTCAAGAGGGCTCTACTATCATAATCTAACTAACTTCCAAAGGTCCCACCCTCCAAAACCAACACACTGGAAATTTAGGCTTCAACACACAAATGTTTTAAAGGGACACAAACATTTATTCAATAGCATTCCTTTAAAACAAATCAATCAGGTACTCGAGCCTTAGCTATTTTCTCCCAGACAGACAACTCTATCCACTGCAAGTGGCTTTTTTTTTAGAGACAGAGTCTCACTTTATCACCCTTGGTAGAGTACCTTGGAGTCACAGCTCACAGCAACCTCCAACTGTGGGCTTAGGCAATTCTCTTGTCTCAGCCTCCTGAGTAGCGGGGACTACAGGCGCCCACCACAATGCCCGACTATTTTTTGTTGCAATTTGGCTGGGGCAGGGTTTGAACACGCTACCCTCAGTATATGGGGCCGGTGCTCTACTCACTGAGCCACAGGCACCACCCTTTTTTTTTTATTTTTAAATTTAGTTTCTAAAGTTCTGAGTAAGATTTTTACTTCTCTGTGTTTTTAGCTTACCATTTATAATAAACACCAACAATTATAACATCATGGATTATTTTGATTTTGTTGCTAAGGTGATAATAGAATAACAATAAGTGTTAGGGTTGTTTATTTGGGGGAGAATGTATCAATTTAGCATAGTATTGCATGATTCTACACATGTTGCCACTAAATTGGCACATAGTCCTCTAAAGCTGAAGTAAAGGGTAATAGACCCCACACAGCTAAGCAGAAGACCGAAACCGACCTATCAACATGCTCAGAAAAATATTTTTATCTTATGAACTTTCCTTTATAATTGAAAAGGTATATTGTAAACAAATAAATAGCTACAATAATTCTTCCTTAAACTCAGTTTCACTTTGTGTGGTTTTAGTTTCCCATGGCCAACTATAATCTAAACATATTAAATGAAATTAAAAATTCATAAGTTTTGAATTGCATACCATTCTGACTGGGGTGATGAAATCCAAGGCTGTCCAACTCCAGTCCACCCCAGATGTGAATCCTCCTTCTGTCCAGTGTATCCTTGCCATGGACACTGTTGTTTAGTCACATGGTAGCCAGTTACCAGATTGATCATCACGGTATTGCAGTGCTGGTGTTTAAGTAATACTTACCTTGCTTTATAATTGCCCCAAAGTGCAAGAGTAATGATTGTGACAATTTGAAAAATGCCAAAAAGAAGACATACATGCTTCCCTTAAGAGAAAATGAAAATTATCAACTTAATAAGGAAGGAAATCACATACTGAGGTTGTCAAGATGTGCTATAACAACAAATCTTCTATCCATGAAATCATGAGAAAGGAAAAAGAAATTCATGCTAGTTTTACTGCTATTCAAACTGAAAAAGTTATGGTCACAGTGTGTGATAAGTACCTAATTTAAATAGAAAGGGTTTAAATTTGTGAGTGGAAGGCACAAATAGAAATGTTTTCCAATTGATGGCAGTCAGGTTCAGTTACTATTCACTGTTCAGGCATCTACTGGGTGTCTTGAAATCTACTGTATGTCTTGAAATCATTACCCTTGAATAAAATAGGACTATTGTAGTACGATTTAAGGGGGAAAAAAATTCCTTTGTCTCCAAACATAAAATCTTTTTGCAAGGCAGGGCTGTGTTTAGCTTTCCACTGCAAATCTTTGTGCAATTTTTCTGCTTATTCCATTCTCATAAAAAATGTTATTGAGTCCTTTCCTTCAGCAACCACTTACCAGTTGCTATGCTTTCAATGTCTTATCCAAACCCACGTGAAATTTAATCACCCTTCTAACAGTGCTGAGGCAGGACCTATCAGAGAACCATCATGGATCAATACTGTCGAGTGAGCTAGTTATTGCAGGAGTGTGTTCCTTACAGAAAGGGTGAGTCCTGCTCTATTTCTTCTCTGTGTTCTGCAAGCTCACTTGCCCTTAAACTTTCTGCCACAAAATGACACAGAACAAAGGCCCTCACCAGATGCCAAGGCTATGTTCTCGAAATGGTGAGCCAAATAAACTTTTGTTATTTATAAATTACCTCAGGTATTCTGTTATACAGCAGCAGAAAATGAATTAAAACATCTATTTTAGCAAACCTCTAATGAAAAATATTTGAATTATTGCTAAAATTATGCATTATTAATTCACTTAGAGACTCAGCATATCCTTACACTTGCCAACAGATTTATTAATGATTGTAGATGGACTGCAAGGTAAACTTCTCAGGAATTATACTCAAATTCAATCCATTTTCAACCTACTGACTATGTACTTTTAAAACTTTTTTTGAAGAATCTGAGTTTGAGATGACCTTAGGTCATCCAAACCTGTCACCTACAATAATTCCTCCTTAACCTCAATTAACCTACCAAAACTTTACCATATTCCTGCAGATAGACATGTAGGACGAACAAGTGAAAGGAGTTCCTGGTCTTAAAAAGCCATTCATTCCATGATCTGGACTCTACAAGTGTGAGAGAATTCTCTTTGATATTAAACAATAATTTACATTCTTCTAAAATCTATTGATTTTAGGTCTGACCCATAGATCATAAAATTAAAGATTTTTTTTCCATTCAAATAATTGAAGATCATTGCCATATCTGCTTTAAATCTTTCTCTTCAAGTAGTTCTTGATCTTGACTTCCAAATCAGTGTTCCTTCATGCTCCTTTCATCAAAGATCTCTGTACCTGGAACTCATCCAGTGAGACACCAGCACCAGCCCCAAGATCAAACTCTACATCAGCATCAGAATCTCAGATATTTATCCTTCAGGCATTATAAACACATTGCCTTAGAACTGTGAGCTATTCAGAGCTGAGACTATATAAACGTGAATTATTGGTTTCAAAGTATTAAACAAAATCTAACATATTGAAATTAGTAAAAGCTTTATTAGCTCTCTACAAAACATATGATGTCAGTTTCATTAATTATTAACTTTAATATTCATTAAGAAATCATTTCAGATGAAAAGAATCTGTAGGTTAATGTAACTTCTCAGTAATCCCCAAGAGTGATTGCAGAGAAATGGAGCTAATCATAATTTAAATGAGTTAAGATAGCTAAACAAATTCAAAAGCAAAAATCATAAATCTTTACAAAATGTAAGCAAAAATGTATTAATAAAACTAGCAATAGAGGAAGAGCCAAGATGGCAGTCTGTAGCCAGCTTTCCGCAGAGGCTTCCATTCAGAAGGAGAGTTGAAGAACAGAAATTTAGCAAGAAAAAAGATGGTTTGGATCTGAGCCAAAAGAGAAGGTCAAAGAACACATATCAACCATGCTGGGGAGACCTGTGACCCCAAGGATGCAAACAAAAGGTACAGAGCACATCACCAAGCAGACGGGTTTCCCCTCCCCCATGAGAATGGCTCACAGTATATTCCATACCTCCAAACAAACAAGCGAGCAGAGTTCAGATGTCCTCCCACTCTACCCTACAGGAAAGACCCTCTAAAAACCAGACCTCCTTCCTCTACTAGGGTGCCATGGCACTCTCCTGCCAGGCATAAAACTGTATAAAACTCTATATATTCTCTACCTGCAAGTTTGAACTCCCGGCACTCCCCTCCACTCTCACCCTGAGGTCTGGAGGCCTGTCCACTATGGAGTCCAGATTCTTGGACATTTTCTCAAGGGTTGTGGCTGGGGCACAGATTGTTGCTGATCTATGCTGATTTTCTGGCGCGGGAGTGGTGAGAGGAAAGTGAGCAGAGAGGAGGCCAAGCTGGAGAGGTGGTGCCCTGAGGCACAGAGCAGCAGCCTCAGAGGCAGGAACAATGTCAGTCAGGCTCTCAATACTTCGGGATGTTTCAAGGAGACACTCCCAGTCTCTCTGGGCAGCCAAGGGAAGCTAGGCAACTTCTCCGGTGGCAGCCACCAGCAGAGAGGACCAGGGCAGGCCCTGGGAGTTAAGGGTATGCCTGAGGCAGTACTGTCTGGGGAGGAGCGAGGGGATTAGAATACCCATAGAGACAGATGATTCACAGGGCAGAGACTGCTTTACTAAGTTTCATATGCACCTGGCCCTCAGGGGATGAAAGCTGAGACAAAGGGCTGGAACTCACAGACTTAGTCAGACCTGTTTGCAACCCAATATCTGATCCACAGGGAAAGAAACAAATTCTGCAAACTTGTTCTCATCTATCAGCAACATCAACCAGGGACAGGGCTGGAACTGAGTGAATCGCACCAGCCCCTATCAAGTACCCAGGTTGTCAGGCCTCAACTCCCCCTGCCAAACAGTGACAGAGAGTGATAGACTGCCTGAGGAGCCACAAAACTCCTTGAGACCCAGACAGGTACAAACATCTGGAGCATCTACTTATTGGAGGAAACTGGATCACAGCCCTGTGGGGTTACCAGTGACTGGGTGTGACAGAGGGGCAAGGTGGGGAAGGAGACATCAACCTTCCCAGACTAATCTACTTGCTAGGGGGCCCTCCTGAGCTCACAGAGCACCAGAGCGAGTTATACTAGACCTCCCAGCAGACCCCTGCTATCTAGTTGCCAGAGACTTTGCAACTCTTCCATTTGAGGCTGGTGCAGGCTGGGACAATTGATTTGGACCTCTTCAACTGGGTCAATCACCCAAGGACTATCCAAAGTGGTACCTTGGTGTGGGGTAGGGAGAAAGTTTAATTTTCCTTTTCCAATTTTTACCTGTGGGGGGCGTGGTGACTTAATTGCTGGTATTTTTCCACAGCTCAGACTTCAATACAGAATAATTGATTCTCTAGGGTAAGACCAGCTGAAAATAAGACAGAGCCACTTAACCCCACCACACCAAGAAGGCCCCCAGTTTTGCAAGCATTTGCACTGTACAGATCCTTGGCAAAACTCCAGGGGGAAAGGTACAGACACCAGTCCTAGCTTTCAGGCAAAGGACTGGTCAATCACTACTCCTAGAACCCCCAACCCAACCTGTCTTTATCTACTCATCCAGCCAAACAGTGTAAAATAATCATGGGGTGGAATCAGCAGAAAAGCTCTGGAAATATGAACAACCAGAGTAGATCTACACACCCAAGGAACAATTTGGCAGATGCAAATGACGATCCTATACATAACACATGGCTGAGATGTCAGAAATCAAATTCAGAATTTGAATTGCAAACAAGATTAATAAAATACAGAAAAAGTTGGATTTAGAAATTCAAAGTGCCTTTCAAAAATGTCTCAAGAAGTCAAGGAACTCAAAGACCAAATGACCAAAGATTTTGACACATAGAGACAAGAAGTTGCAGCCCTCAAAGACCTGAGAAACACAGTAGAATCCCTCAGCAACAGAATGGATCAAGCAGAAGAAAGGATTTATGACATGGAAGACAAAGCTTTCGAATGCGCCCAAACCTACAAAGAGGAAGAAAAATGGAAGGCAAAAATGGATCATTCTCTCAGATAGCTCTGGGATAACTCAAAGGAAACCAATATTCACCTTATAGGTATACCTAAAAACAAAGAAGTGGCATCACAAGGCACAGAGTCTCTTCTTTTATGAGATTATGAAAGAGGACTTTCCAGACATGCCAAGAGATTCTGAAATTCAGATAGCAGACAGTTTGAAAACCCCAGCACGACTCAACCCAAATAAGACATCTCTCAGGCACATCATAATTAAGTACACTAAAGTTAATATGAAGGAGAAAATTTTGAAAGCAGCCAGACATAAGAAATCCATAACCTATAAGGGGAAGAATATTAGAATAACTGCAGATCTCTCTGATCAAAACTTTCAAGCTAGAAGAGAATGGTCATTGACTTTTTATCTCCTAAAACAAAAGAACTTTCAACCCAGGATCCTGTATCCACTTAAACTGAGTGTCATTTATGATGGAGAAATTAAATACTTTAATGATATCCACATGTTGAAGAAATTTGCTATAACTAAACCAGCTCTCCAGGATATTCTCAGACCTATTCTCCATTATGACCAGCATAATCCTCCAAGCACAAGTAAACTCAACCAGAAACTTTTTATCAAATTCCAACTTCCACAGTGATGAAAGGATAGACTTTATAAAGATTTATCAATATTTTCAATTAATGTGAATGGTTTAAATTGTCTTCTAAAGAGGCATAAGTTGGCTGACTGGATACAAAAACTCAGGCCAGATATCTGCTGCATACAAGAATCTCATCTTACATTAAATGATAAATATAGACTCAAGGTAAAAGGATGGTCATCTATATTCCAGGCAAATAGAAAACAGAAAACACCAGGTGTTGCAATCTTATTTGCAGACACAATAGGCTTCAAACCAGCCAAAGTAAGGAAGGATAAAAACAGTCATTTCATATTTGTTAAAGGCACTACTCAATATGATGAGATTTCAATTATTAATATTTATGCACCGAACCAGAATGTCTCTCAATTTGTAAGGAAAATGCTAATAGACAGGAGTAACTTGATTTCCTCCAGCTCCATAGTAGTTGGAGATTTTAATACTCCTTTAGCATTGTTGAATAGATTCTCCAAAAAGAAGCTAAGTAAAGAAATTTTAGGTTTAAACTTAAACTTTCAACAACTGGATTTAACAGATGTCTACAGAACATTTCATGCTAATAAAATTGAATACACATTCTTCTTATCAGTCCATGGAACATACTCCAAAATTGATCACATCATAGGCCAGAAGTCTAACCTCAGCAAATTTAAAAGAATAGAAATTATTCCTTGCAACTTCTCAGACCACCATGGAAAACTGAACTCAACAACAACAGGAAACTGCATACTCAAACAAAAACATGGAAGCTAAATAACCTTATGCTAAAGATGGGTCATAGACAAGATTAAGAAGAAAATCACCAAATTTTTGGAACAAAACAACAATAAAGAAATGAATAACCAGAACTTCTGTGACACTGCAAAGGCAGTCATAAGAGGGAAATGTATAGCACTGTAAGCCTTCCTCAAGAGATTGGAAACAAAGGAAGTCAACATGGGACACCTCAAGCAATTGGAGAAGGAAGAATATTCCAACCCCAAACCAAGCAGAAGAAATAACCAAAATCAGGGAAGAATTAAATGAAATTGAAAACAAAAGAACTATACAACAGAGCAATTAATAAAAAAGTTGGTTCTTTGAAAAGATTAATAAAAGAGATAAATCTTTGGCTAAATTAATCAGGAAAAAAACCCTAAAAGCTCTAATCTCATCAATCAGAAATGGTAAAGATGAAATAACAACAGACTTGCCCCAGAAATTAAAAAAATCCTTAATGAATATTACAAGAAACTTTACTCTCAGAAATACGAAAATCTGAAGGAAATTGACTACTTGGAAGCATGCCACCTTCCTAGACTTAGCCAGAATGAAGTGGAAATGTTGAACAGGCCAACATCAAGTTCTGAAATAGTATCAACTATACAAAATCTCCCTAAAAAGAAAAGCCTGGGGCCAAATGTCTACATGTCAGATTTCTACCAAACCTTTAAGGAGGAACTAGTACCTATATTACTCAACCTTTTCCAAAATATAGAAAAAGTTGAATACTACTCAACACATTCTATGAAGCAAATATCACCTTGATCCCTAAACCAGGAAAAGACCCAACAAGAAAAGAAAACTACAGACCAATATCACTAATGAATATTGATGAAAAAATATTCAATAAGATCCTAACAAACAGAATCCAGCAACACATCAAAAAAATTATACACCATGACCAACTGGGCTTTATCCCGGATCTCAAGGCTGGTTCAATATACGTAAATCCATAAATGTAATTCAGCACATAAACATTTAAAAAATAAAGATCATATGATTCTCTCAATTGATGCAGAAAAAGCTTATGATAATATCCAGCATCCCTTTATGATCAGAACGCTTCAGAAAATTGGAATAGAAGGGACATTTCTTAAACTAATAGAGGCCATCTACAGCAAACCCATAGTCAATATTGTACTGAATGGAGTTAAATTGAAACGATTTCCAATTAGATCAGGAACCAGGCAAGGTTGCCCATTGTATCCTCAGCTCTTCAACATTGTAATAGAAGTTTTAACCATTACAATCAGGGAAGAAAAGGCGATCAAGGGTATCCACATTGGGTCAGAAGAGATCGAACTTTCACTCTTCTCAGATGACATGATGTTGAGATTTCAATTATTAATAATTGAAATAATAATAATAATCTTGAAAACACCAGGGATTCTACTACAAAACTTTTAGAAGTGATCAAGGAATACAGCTGCATCTCAGGCTACAAAATTAATACTCATAAATCTGTAGCCTTTATATATACCAATAAGAGTCTAGCCGAAAAAACAGTCAAGGACTCTATCCCTTTCACAGTAGTACCAAAGAAGATGAAATATTTGGGAGTTTTTCTTACAAAGGATGTGAAAGATCTTTATAAAGAGAACTATGAAACTCTAAGAAAAAAATAGCTAAACATGTCAACAAATGGAAAAACATACCATGCTCATGGCTGGGAAGAATAAACATTATTATGTCCATACTACCCAAAGCAATATAAAATTTTAAAGCAATTACTATTAAAGCTCCATTGTCATATATTAAAGACCTTGAAAAAATAAGCCCGAAACTCCTACCCTGGTGACCGCTTGGGCCTCCACCTGGTACCCGCAGGGACCCTGCAGGCCTGGCCCTGGCCAGTAAATCCCCAGGTGACAGTATAGCCCTGCACCCCAAGCCTACAGGGCTTCCACAGGCCTGCCTTCTGCCAGGAATTCTGCCTGCAACCGCCAGGTTTCTGCAGGCCCGCCCACCAGCCAGGAATTTCCTCAGCAGCTGCCTGTCCCTTCACCCTGTGCTTGCTGGGCTTCTGCAGGCCCATCTGCTAGAAACTCTGCTGGCAACTGCCAGGCCTCTGCAGGTCTTCCCCCGGCCAGGAACCCCCCCAACGACTGCATGGGCCTCTGCCTGGCACCCACAGGGCCCTTGCAGGCCCGTCCCTGGCCACAGACAGTCCCCGTGACCTGGCACCCATGGGGCCTCTGCAGGAGAGCCTTCTGCCAGGGACTACCCCGAAGACCCTCTGACCCTGCATATCACACTTGCCTGGTTTCTGTAGGTCTGCTTTCTGCCAGGGATTCTGCCCATAACCTCCAGGTCCCTGGCCAGGGTCACTCCCAGTGACTGTGCAGGTCTCCGCCAGGCACCCCCAGGGACTCTGCAGGCCAGCCTTCTTCCAAAGACACCACCAGCAACAGCCAGGCCTCTCTGCAGGCCCACTGCCAGCCAAAAACTTCCTGGACAATGGCACGACCCTGTGTTCACCACTTGAAGGGCCAGACGAAATGGTGAAAAACAACCATGGGGCAGAATCAATGGAAAAACTCTGGCAATATGAATAATCAGAGTAGACCATCCTATCCAAAAAACGACAAGGCAAAAACAGCCCAAGATCTCCTACATAGGCAAATGGCTGTGATGTCTGAAATCGAATTCAGAATCTAGATTGCAAATAAGGTCAGTGGAATGGAGGAAAACACGGAATTAGAATTTCAAACAGTAATTCAAAAGATGACCCAAAAGATGTCTTAAGAATTCAATGAATTCAAAGACAAAATGACCAAAGATTTTGACACATTGAGACAAGAAGTTGCAGCCCTTAAAGATCTGAGAAATTCAGTAGAATCCCTCAGTAACAGCATGGAGCAAGCAGAAGAAAGTATTTCTGACAGGGAAGACAAAGCTTTCAAACGCTCTAAAACTTCCAAAGAGCAAGAGAAATGGAAGGCAAAAACAGATCACTCTCTCAGAGAGTTCTTGGATAACTCGAAGAAAATCAATATTCACCTCATAGGGATCCCCAAAAGTGATGAAGCAGCTTCACAAGACATAGAATCTCTTACTCATGAGATTATGAAAGAGAACTTTCCAGACATGCCAAGAGATTCTGAAATTCAGATAGCAGACAGTTTCAGAACCCCAGCACGACTCAAACCAAATAAGACATACCCAGGCACATCATAATTAAGTTCAGTAAGTTAAATATGAAGGAGAAAAGTTTGAAAGCAACCAGACGCAAGAAATCGATATCCTACAAGAGGAAGAATATTAGAATAACTGCAGATCTCTCTGATCAAACGTTTCAAGCTAGAAGAGAATGGTCATCGACTTTAAAACTCCTAAAACATAACTTTCAACCCGGGATCCTGTATCCAGCCAAACTGAGTTTCATTTATGATGGAGAAATTAAACACTTTAATGATATCCACATGTTGAATAAATTTGCTATAACCAAATCAGTTCCCCAGGATATTCTCAGACCTATCCTCCATAATAACCAGCATAATCCTCCAACACAAAAGTAAACTCATCCAGAAACTTTTTATCAAATTCCAACTTCCACAATGATGAAAGGATTAAAAATGTCCACTAGATTTTCTAAAGATTTATCAATATTTTCAATTAGTGTGAATGATTTAAGTTGTCCTCTACAGAGGCATAGAATGGCTGACTGGATATAAAAACTCAGGCCAGATATCTACTGCATACAAGAATCTCATCTTACCTTAAAAGATAAATATAGACTCAAGGTGAAGGGATGGTCATCTATATTCCAGGCAAAAGGAAAACAGAAAAAAGCAGGTGTCGCAATCTTATTGGCAGATAAAATAGGCTTTAAAACAACCAAAGTAAGGTAGGGTAAAGACGGACATTTCATATTTGTTAAAGGTAAAACTCAATATGATGAGATTTCAATGGTTAATATTTATGCATCCAACCAGAATGCACCTCAATTTATAAGAAAAATTCTAATAGACATGAGTAACTTGATTTTCTCCAGCTTCATAGTAGTTGGAGATTTTAATTCTCCTTAACTAGTGTGGGACAGATCCTCTAAGAAGAAGCTAAGTAAAAAAATTTTAGTTTTAAACTTAACCATTCAACAACTGGATTTATCAAACGTCTACAAAGCATTTCATCCTAATAAAATTGAATACACATTCTTCTCATCAGCCCATGGAACATACTCCAAAATTGATTACATCTTAGGTCACAAGTCTAACCTCAGCAAATTTAAAAGAATACAAATTATTCCTTGCATCTTCTTGGACCACCATGGAATAAAAGTTGAACTAAAAAATAACAGGAATTTGCATACTCAATCAAAAACATGGAAGCTAAATAACCTTATGTTGAAGGATAACAGGGTCATAGATGAGATTAAGAAGGAAATTACCAAATTTTTGGAACAAAATTACAATAAAGACACAAATTATTAGAACCACTGGGATACTGCGAAGGCAGTCCTAAGAGGGAATTTTATAGCACTGCAAGCCTTCCTCAAGAAAACAGAAAGGGAAGAAGTTAACAACTTAATGGGACATCTCAAGCAACTGGAGAAGGAAGAAATTTCCAACCCTAAACCCAGCAGAAGAAAAGAAATAACCAAAATCAGGGCAGAATTAAATGCAATTGAAAACAAAAAAATTATACAACAGATCAATAAGTCAAAAACTTGGTTCTTTGAAAAGGTCAATAAGATAGATAAACCTTTGGCTAACTTAACCAGGAAAAAAAGAGTAAAATCTCTAATTTCTTCAATCAGAAATGGTAAAGACGAAATAACAACAGACCCCTCAGAAATCCAAAAAATCCTCAATGAATACT
>CAUYON010021382.1:0-12556 GCA_963573935.1 Arctocebus calabarensis
TATAGAAAACCTGGAAATGAAACCAACAACTTACAGCTATCTAATCTTCGATAAACCAAACAAGAGTGTTCACTGGGGGAAAGACTCCCTATTCAATAAATGGTGCTGGGAGAATTGGATATCCGTATGTAAAAGACTGAAACTGGATGTGCACCTTTCTCCCCTCGCAAAGATTGATTCGAGATGGATAAAGGATTTTAATTTAAGGCATGAGACGATAAAAATCCTCAAAGAAAGAATTGGAAAAACACTGGAAGATATTGGCCTGGGGAAAGACTTTATGAGGAAGACTGCCATGGCAATAGCAACAACCGCAACAATAAACAAATGGGACTTTCCCTTGGTGGAATAAGAGATTGATTAAAGGAATAAGACTTTGCAAAACTGCAAGGAGGACCTGGAGAGTGAAGGCCTACTGTGGGGATGAGGGACCAAGGAGGGACTTGGTCTCAATCCTCCTGAGGAGCATTGTGGGGACATATCGGAGCTTGCTGGGAACTCTAAGAAGCCAGGTGTGTCCAGCCACTGGGAGGGGGACTTGCGGAAGGTCTGTGGGAAACTGCAACCTCTGTGTAGCTGCCTCTTCAGTGGGTCCAAGCCCTTGTGGTGGATCTGGGGCCATTGTGGCCAACAGGGGCAGAATTTGGGCCGAGCACTGCTGCCTCTGTCATCAACTGTCCCCTTCAGAAAACAATGGCTGCTGCTTCACTTCTACCTCCCCATTCTCATGGTGGTTCTTCTTTTGGTCAAATCTCACCACATAGGAAAAGAGGCTTCTGGGAAATATAGTTCCAGTTTAACCAAGTGGAAAATAAAACTTGCACCCACACGTGCCAGGGAGGAGCCCAGGCCCTGTTGCCATGGAGCAACCATGCCAGACCCAGACTGCTCATCCCTGGACACTTGGGTAACAGAAATATTCTATTTTGTTTAAGCTATTGCAGCTTTGGGTCTCTGTTCTTTCAGCTGAATGCACACCCTAGCTAAAATGTCCTCTACTCTTCCACTCGCAAGTGTCACTTTTAATTTCCAGTCCCTCCAAGTTGTAGATCTACCACTTGCCTTTCATTCTTTTTCTGTGCCTGTGCTTCACATTCTGGTTGGCAGCCCAAGCACCCTCAGCCGATCACAGTCCCCGCTAAGTCTTGTCACTGCCCGCTGTCTGGGGCCGCACCAGTCACAACCTGGGTCTTCTTGCAGGCAGGAGACAGACTGCTGCTACTTGCGCAGCCCCTGTTTCCTTCTGTGGTGAGCCACGGCCTTTCTTGCCTCCTTCTCCCTGAGCTGGCTGCAGATCCACTCTTTGCCCTATGGCCTCCCTCCCTTGGTAACCCTCCCGCCCTCCAACGTGGCTTTCTCTTTCCTTAGAGGCCTCCGTCACAGCCAGGGTGGTGAGAGTTGTGAGTGTTCAGTCAGCTCCTATGGGCCCAGGCTCTGTTCTCCTGCCTTAATCAAAGGCTACCTTGCTCCAGGGCCTATAGTGGCTAAGCCTCCATGACAGAAACCTCAGAATGCAAAGGCGTAAATATTTCCCTCTCATCTATGTAACAGTCTTAGGTCCTGGCCAACAGAGCGACTATCCAGGGACCAAGCTTCCTTCCAGCTTGGTACTCTATCTTCCCACAGGCCACTATCCTTGTCCCTGTGGTCAAGGCTGGGTTCTAGCCGAAGGGGGAAGAAAGGAAGCAAAGAATGAACAGTTTCCTTTGAAGCGAATAATGTAGGGAATGCCTGCACTCTTGTGACAGTTATTCACAGGGGTCACTTAGCTGCAGGGGAGACTGTGAGGTGTAGTCCCCATCAGGGGGATGACCTGCCAGGACAATTCTATTCCCTTGAAAGCAGTGGAGAATGGATGTGAGGGGGCAGCCCGAAGCCTACCACAGCCTGGCCTGGAGGACAATTACTCCTTTCTGCCTACCACAGCCTACTCTGGTTCCTTCCCCATCCCAGACTCCATTACCAGTCTACCCAGAGAGTTTTCTCTATATTTGAAAAATAGCATTAGCCAGTATAGCAGGTTCTGTCACCTCCCTCCCCTGCCCTCAACCCACATTGTGCCCATGCTCCAGGGCGCAACACTCTGTCCACATCCCTAGGGCTTTCTGTGGCCTCCAGAGCCTGCCATGCCCACAGAGCAGACCAAGGATGACCCTCCCCTGAGCCCAATTCACTGTGGTTCATCTCAGCCCACACAAATACATGCCTAACTGGTCCAGGCTCAGTTCTGGACACCAGGAGAGAGCCTCTGTCATGGAGGCTTAGCCACTGTAGGCCCTAGGGCAAGGCAGCCTTCGATTAAGGCAGAGGCCCGAACTTCCTTTAGCACTTGCTGAGCCAGATGCAGTCCTGAGCACTGTACCTGCATCCCTAATTTATTTCTCTACACAGCCCGTTGAAGTTAGTTCTTTTTTCTCCACTTCACAGATGAGGAAACTGAGGCTTAGGAAGGATAAGCATCTTCCCAAATCTCCACTTATAATTAGCAGAGATGGGGTTTGAACCCATATCTGTATAGCTTCAAGGCTTTTGCTCTCTTTGGCTGTCTGAGAGATGCTACCTGCCCCTAGAGCCCCCAGTCAGGAACAGGCAAGTAAGGAAATAACTAGCCATGCATGCAAAGGACAGAAAACTAGAGACATGGTTTCTTTTGCCACCTGCTGGCTAGAACACATTTGTGTGTTAAGCTAAGGAGCCACCATATCATCCTGGGACTATTTGCATTTGGATTGCTACCTGGGAAGGAAATAAGATTCTATATTTTTAACCCACCACTATTTGGAATCTTTTTTTTTTTTTTTTACAGTAATCAAACTTTTTTAACTCAGTGATTTCCAACATTTTTCACACCATGGGACATGTGCGAAATGGTGATACTTAGACTTGTATACATTAGGGTAAACCAGAGTGATTCATAAACGTCTGTATAACGTGGTGAAAATAGCTAATTACAGAACATAATTATGAAAAGAAATTAAAAAGAAAAAAGAAATTATGAAAAGAAATTAATTATGAAAACCTCAAGCTACCACCCTGGATAGAGTGCCATGGCATCACAGCTCATAGCAACCTCCAATTCCTGGGCTCAAGCGAGTCTCCTGCCTCTGCCTCCCAAGTAGCTGGGACTAAAGGCGCCCGCCACAACGCCCGGCCATTTTTTTGGTTGCAGCTGTCATTGTTGTTTGGCGGGTCCTGGGGCTGGATTCAAACCCGCCAGCTCAGGTGTACGTGGCTGGCGCCTTAGCCCGCTGAGCCACAGGCGCCGAGCCGGTTGGTTAATTTTTAATGGTCCCAGACAGTAAGTTCTACACAGGCTTCCATTAGCTCTTCGGGCCTTAAACCATCATATACCATGGTGTGGTTGAAGATAGGGTTGTTGGTTTTCCCTACAGCTCTCGTCTTCTGGCAACTTTTCCTACTTGTATCTGGAAGGATAGTACATTTAACAAAAGAATTTCGATGGCTTCCCCTCAGCAGTGGTAAATCAAGGCACTCCTTCACCCAGATGTGTACTTCTCCAGTTGTAGGAAGCTTTTTACCAGGGATGGGTTCTGGGACATACTGGAGAACTAGCTTCATTTCACCTCTGTTTTCTGCTTCAAGGGCAACTGTCTTTGGTTTCAGAGGGTACCATTTCAATTGTTTATTTTATTTGTCATCCCAGTCCCATGTTTCCAAATCAAGTTCCACTTCCCCAAGGAAGCTATTACGTTTAAATGTATCCCGATGCCAGAAAGACAGGTTCAGCTTCTGTGTCTTTAAGATTTGCTTTTCAATTTTTATACCGCAGTATCTCATTGTACACCGGATTCAAGTTTTTCTTCACTATAAGTTTTCTTCTTGCCCATTTTGCCTTTGTCCGATAACAAATAGGTCTTCACATATGGGTCTGAACGTTGTTTTTTAACATCTGCTGCTGCTAAGTCACTGGGCCACAAAAACATGCAACTCCTTCAGTGAGTCCACATATTCAATTGAAAACTATTTCCTTTAACTTCCAGATTGCCAAAGTCTCCACTATAAACACTCATCACACTGCCACTCACAAAAGGTAAGGACGTCATCCCAGAGGAGCTGCTAAGATTGGTTAACGAGCTTGGGATCTTCTTGTATCTGCTGAGCTGGTAACTGCTTTCTGATGCTGTAGCTGTTTCTCTGTCATCACTCTCATCTTGGAGAAATGCTGGAACAGACTTGCTCATCCTTTTGAGTTTGTCAGGGTAGGAAAACTGATTATCAGGCTGTGCAGGCACTGCGGAAACATCTTCAGCACTATGTACTAATTCTTCTGGCAGATTATCTACTTTTGCTTGATTTGATGAATCTGATGAAATATCTTCTAGAATTTTGAAAGGCATTTTCCTAGCAGCACTCCTTTCCAAAGTTTTCAAAACAGGACTGGGCTCTTCTTCTGAACGCGAGGTATTTCTACAGCTTTCCACGTTAGAACCAGTGTTTCCATCTGAAAAATCAGAGTCAGAGAAACCTTTTTCTTTCCCTTTCTCTTGTCTCTGATATGGTGATTCTAGAATCAATTCAATTTTACTTGTTTTGTAGGATTTTCTTTGTCAGGAGAGAAATGGCTTGCCTATTTCTGGACGAAATAATTGCTTTGGGACCCTTTTCAAAGGGTTTCCTGCAAAAACCCTGGTCTCCCTGCAACCTCACTTTTACTGTTCCTGCCCTCTGTGGATTGTATAGTCTTAATTGTCTCTATTCCCTGATCCACAGAAAGTTGTGGGGTTCCAGTAATTTCAACCCTGCATTCAGAACCACAAAGACCTACTGATTAGTCACAGCTTCATCTCCCTTCAATACTTTATCACATTAGCTAACTTGAGATTCCAAACCATTACTTTTAACTTTTACTTCAGAGGAGGCTGAAGTGTAAAAAGGGGGCACCAGCCCCAAGAATCTGGCCGGCTCTGCCTTTGAGGGCTCCTTCCCCGGAGTTTCTTCTTTTACTGACACCTGGAACTGATGAGGAGGAGCTTCAGATATTTCTTTAAGAAGTTTCTCAAAACCAGTATCAAAAGCACTCTCAGTTATGGATGGAGCCTCAGCCTTTTCTATAGTTTCTTTTATTTCTTCAGGATGGAATTCAGAAGCAGCTTGCCTGGGTTCCTCTCTACTACCTATTAACTTTGATGGGCAAAGAGTTCCTGTATCACTTTCATGTCTTAAGACGGGGGTTTCACTTGTTTCCTTCAGTAGTTTTTCAAAGCCAGCATTGAATTCGAGGAACTCCAATTTGGGTTGAATAATTGTTTCCCTTACAACTTCTACCGCTTCCAGAGGTAGCTCTTTGCCGTACTGCGTAACAGTGAAACCAGATGAACTAAGGGTCTGTTCTGCTGGAGACCCTGGAGCAGCAGAATAGGATCCAACTTTGTGAGTTTTATCAGGAACTACACTGAAGGAATAAAAATCCATCCCATCTGGAACTATGGTGTCCTTTGCAGCCCTGAGTGGGATCACTCCCAGAGGATTTGTGGGGCTACCTGCTGCGAGTCCTTCAGGAAATTTTGGTTTCACTTCTCCAGCACCCACTTCCCTCCCAGCAGGGTAATCCAACCCAGCTTCTCTGTGCAGCTTCTGTAAAGCAGCATTTATATCATTCAGTGCAGGTCTAGATGGAAGAATGACTTCCTCTACAGTGTCTGAAATTTCCCTTTGAGAAGACAGTGCCCTATCCTGGGGAACAAGATGAGCATCCTGAGACAAAAACCTATCTTGGCTCCCCAAAGTTGGCCACATCCCCCAAAGAACTCTTTCTGCAAAGATTAGAAGGCTGGTCCAATGGGCGAGAGTCTTCTACAGCCATCTGAAGCATTTCTCCCTGTTTATCTGGCACTCACCACTTTCACCTTTCTGAGGGAGAGCTGTATTTCCCAAAATTTCACCTCCCTCTGGAAAAGGAGCTCCCGCCTCTTTCTGATAAGCTGGAGTGTTGTGACTCTGTTCTCTTTTTCAAAAACTCTCCGCTCTTCAGGCTCAGAGTCAATTCTAGTGGTAATGGGTTCCAGTTTGGTTGGTAAGGGAGCGGATGAAGTTCCAGTTGCTTCGTTAAGACTAGCACTCACAGTGCTCTGTTTGACCTTCAGCAGAGCTACTGTCTTATCTGCATCCGCACTAGTGATCTTCTTGGGTCCTTTGTCTTCTTCCCCTGTATCAGCAAAGTCTGTCTTGAGTAGCCATGTCTCATTTTCAGAAACACCTGGGTTGAGTACTGGTTTTCCATTTTCAACAGAGAGTTGAATTGTTGGTGATAAAGCTTCTGAAAGAAGTTTCTGTAAGCTGTCATTAAAAGTGTCTTTGTAACTTTTAGGAAAAAATGCTTGTTTTTTACTATTCTTCCTTGAACACTGGAGTAAGGACCCATTCTGTATTCTTTTCCACATTTTCCTTTGATGATTCATTTCCTGGCGACTGATGACTGGACATTCTGGGTGGTCTCAATGGAAATGTAGTTTCATCTGGTAGCACCTGGGGCATAAACTTTGAATTTGATTTCTCCATTTCCTCTCCTGTGGTAAACTTTTTTTGGCTTGGATATTCAAATTTGTGGGTATTTTTCCCTGATAATTTAATGTCACTGAATTCTTAATTATGATAATTTTTTTCTTCAGACGTAGCTACTGCCCTAGTATACTCTTAGTAAATTTTCCTCAGAAATAGTAAATCTAACTTTGTTCACTAGTAAATTTTTTCCTTCAAATCAATAAAAGCTGCTAGCACTTATTAATATTATCTGAGTGGTTCCCAAGACCACCCTCCGAGCTCAATGATTTGCTAGAAGTCACAGAACTCATAAAAGCTGTTATAGTTATGGTTAGAGTTTAGTACAGTGAATTGACACAGATTAAAATCTGCAGAGACAAAAAGAGGCATAGAAAAGTCTAGGTAGAAGCAGGTTCATGTTTCTTATCCTCCAGTAGAGTAACATAGAAAAAGTATCAGTGATATGTGATGAGTTGCCAACCGGGGAAGCTCACTTAGCTTTAATGTCCAGGGCTTTTTATTAGGGGTCTTTCACACAGGGATGGTTGACCTCAGCTACTCAGTCTCCAGCCCCCAGAGGTCAAATTGGTAAACAGTATTGTGCAAGGCCTCAGACACAGAAAAATACTCTTATCAGGCAGACTATTTCTAGGACTTAGAGGTATCTTTCAGCATCTGGTCAAGGGCTAGTGCTGAAGACCTCTGGAATGTGCAGAGTTTGAGAAACCCAGGCCTACTGAGTTAATCCTTTACTGCACAAGTATACTTATGATTTTTTTTTTCTTTTTGTGATGGAGTCTCACTCTCTGCCCTGGGTAGAGTGCTGTAGCATCATAGCTCACAGCAACTTCCTGCCTCAGCCTCCCGATTAGCTAGGCAGGCTCCTGCTATAATGCCTGGCTAGCCTTTCTATTCTTTTCTTTTTGCCCCCTTGTCCAGGTTACTCTCTAACTCCTGAACTCAGGTGATCCAACTGCCTTGGTCTCCCAGGGTGCTGGGATTACAGGCACAAGCCACTGTGCCTGGCCGAGTCTTAGAATTTTTGATCAGGATCACGCAAAGTCTCAAAAAGTCTTGTTCGTTAAGTCAGTCAGATTTTGAAGGATAGTTAATTACTATCATTAAAAAAAAAAAAAAGCAAAGCGGGTGATTAACAATTTTTAAATATTTTTTATTATTCTTTAAGCTCATAAACTCTTTCTTTTTTGAAACCGAGTCTCACTATATCTCCCACAGTAGAGTGCTAGGGCCTCATGGCTCACAGCAACCTCAAACTCTCGGACTTAGTGATTATGTTGCTTCAGCCTCTCTAGTAGCTGGGACTACAGGTGCCCGCCACAATGTTCAGATTTTTTTGTTGTTGCAATTGTCATTTTTTTTGGCAGGCCTGGGCTGGGTTTGAACCTGCCAGTAACAGTGTATGTGGCTGGTGCGCTGAGCCAAGCTCATAAACTCTTGAAAAAAACCTATTCCTTTGGAAAATCAACTTATTTCTGTATGAAACAGCAGAGAATCTTTTTTTTTAGAGAATCATTTTTTTAACCTATTTCTTCACCCAAAGCTGAAAGCATACAAGGCTGAAAGACTTGAATGAAAGGTTTTCATTCACCATTTTTGACCGTGTCACTTACTGTGCTGATCTTCAAAGATAATCTTACATACAATAGCCTGCCTGTGAACAAAAGCATATGTTGCTTGAATCTCAGGGTTTTGGGGATGAACTTGTGAAGCCTAATTGCAGCCACCCCAAGAGCAAACCCATGTAGTCAACAAATCTTAGGCCATTCAAAGTGCTCATTTACCTCTAGCTAGTTCTGAGCATTCTGCTGGTGCTTCTCACTGACCTTAATTACTGATGCCTATAAATTCTTTTTTTTTGAGCTTTTGGTTCTATGTCATCTGAGATGTTTTCAGTGCATCCATAGGATTGCTTGGAACTGGCGATTTTTCTCTTCTTCCACGTCAAACTCGGTATTGATAATTCTCACATGAGCTGGTAAAATAAGCAGGTGTGCAATTGAGTGAGATAAAGTGGCTTTGGCTATTAAGCACAGAACCCCGGGACCAGTTATCTTGAGCTGTGCCTTAAAGTGTTGTCACAGAGCTCCTAAAAGAACTTTGATTTCTGTTTCGCAATAATAGACATTTACCAAAGATCAAACATTTTCCTGCAGTAGCTGAATGATTTGGGAGCTATGGGTAGACAGAGATGACCTGATCATCTTGCTTTACAAGATGAGTTTTCCAGGTCCTAAGACTTCTGGGCCAAGGATCACCCTTGGTATAGTTATGATCTGTCGAACAACATTTTTTGTGCTACATTGTTTAGTGATTTTGATGACTTCCTAATTCTAATTAAAAAGTTGTCCATTTTGATGGTAAAAATAATTATCCATAAAATTAAATCTACTTAAACATAAAGTAGTTTAAGGTTGCTAAGAACATTTTATACACATTAAAAATTTTTTTTTTGAAGAGTCTCATTTTGTTGTACTGGTTACAGTGACGTGGCATTATAGCTCTTAACAACCTCAAATTCTGGGGTTCAAATGATTCTCTTGCCTCAACCACCCAAGGAGCTGGGACTAGAGGCGCCTGCCACAACACCCAGCTATTGTTAGCGATGGAGGTCTCACTCAGGCTGGTCTTGAACTTCTGACCTGAGATGATCTACCTGTCTCGGCCTCCCAGAGTGCTAGGATTACAGGCGTAAGCCACTGCACCAGGTCCTGTATTAAAATTTAAAGAAATAATTTAGTAAACAAAATAGGAAGTATTGAAATACTTCATTTAATACTTTCATTTAATGTAGCAATTGAAATTTGGAAAATTCACAACATATAAATAGCATTCACACTCAACTATGATAAAGATATTTTGAAAATCAATTTTCTGGAGCTGTAAAGTCTTACATAGTTAATTTGATTAATTGTTTTCAATTATTTTTGTTTTAAGACATAAGCTTCTAATGTTTAGCTTTTTTTTTTTTTGAGACAAGAGTTTCACTATGTCACCATAGGTAGAGTGCTCTGACGTCACAGCTCTCAGCAATCTCAAACACTTGGGCTCAAGCGATCCTGTCGCTTCAGCCTCCCAGGTAGCTGGGACTACAGACACCCACCACAACACCGAGCTATTTTTTTCGTTGCAGTTGTCATTGTTGCTTAGCTGGCCCAGGCTGGGTTCGAACCTGCTAGCCTTGGAGCATGTGGCCTACACCGTAACCACTGAGATACAAAATACATATAGTGAGGTATGTGGAGTATGCATGAATATGCACTGCACAATTGGTGAAGTTTTACATTATGTATGCGCCAGATGCAGAGACAATTTCTATCCTTCCAGAAGGTGGCCTCATCTCTCTACCAGCAACCAGTGATTTGATTTTTATCACATAGGTTAAATTTGCCTTTTCTAAGACTTCCAATACATGGAATCATACAGTAAATGTTACTGATTTGACTTTTTTCACTCAGTTCATATTGGGGAACTGTATCCTTGTGAATGTGGCTATAATTTGTTTCTTTATATTGCTAAGCAGTATTCCATTGTGTGAATATATCACAATTTCTTTTTTGTTTTCGAAACAGTCTCACTCTGTCGCCCTGGGGTACCGTTACATCATCATAGCTCACAGCGACCTCAAACTCTTGAACTCAAGTGATCTTCTTGCCTCAGCCTCCTGAGTAGCTGGGATTTATAGGTGCCTGCCACAAAGCCTGGCTGATTTTTCCATTTTTAGTAGAGCTGTCTGGTCTACAACTTCTGTATTGTCATAGGTTGATCAATATTTTTATTGTTTCCCGTTGGGGGCTATAATAAAGCTGTTCCTACAGGTCTTTTCTGTGACATGTGCACTCATTGTTATTGGGCAAATAAATAACTAGAGCTTCGTAACTCTAGTTGGAGCTGGATCAGAGTAGGCATATATTTTTTAGAATTTTTTTTCATTTTTAAAAGTAAATAATTCATCATGAAATCCCATCAAGAATCAAACTGTGTTCAATGTTAACATTAAAACTCAAAAATCACTTACCCAGGTCAGGCGAAGTGGCTTAAGACAATGAACATGTTCTCCAGTCACATAATTTTGAAGGATTTTGTGCTACAGTTAAAGTGCAGGTTTGATATTGCAGGTATCATCAGAACCTTTAAGATGCCAATGCACATTGTGAATCCTTTTTGGCCTCCAAATGGAAATGGGCAAACCACAGAAGTGTTCACATAAACACTAATGTTCAATAAACATGTAAAATTGCTCTCAAAGTCACTCATAACTAAATAAATGTATGATGAAACAAGATCAAAATTGTCACATAGAAGACTGGCAAACCTGACTAAGTCTTTAACTTGAGGGGGAACAGTGGGGAGGAGGGAGGCTGTGTCGCTCCACTAGACCCTTCTAAGAAGGGAGTAGCAGTTAGGGATGATGAAACGGAGAGCCTTGTGGTGGTCTGTGCACCACGGTATACAGACCCAGAGGAAGCACAATCACTTCTGCCTGTGAGAGAGCAGGAAGGCTTCATGGAAGAGGTCACATTTGACTTTTTTTTTTTTTTTTTTTGAGCCAGAGCCTCAAGCTGTCACCCTGTATAGGGTGCCTTGGCATCACAGCTCACAGCAACCTCCAATTCCTGGGCTCAAGCGACTCTCTTGCCTCCGCCTCTCAAGTAGCTGAGACTCCAGACACCCGCCACAACGCCTGGCCATTTTTTGGTTGCAGCCGTCATTGTTGTTTGGCGGGCCCGGGCTCAAGTGTACGTGGCTAGCGCCTTAGCCCGTTGAGCCACAGGCGCCGAGCCCACATTTGACATTTAAAGAGGATAAATTTCTCATGGGGTAGAAGGTGGGAAGACATAATAAAGTCCAAGGCCTGTCTGTGTAGACAAAAGAACTAGGAACAGCTGCAGGATACTGAGGAAAGGGAGGTAGGAGAGCCAGGTGTGGGCAGCAGAGGACCCTGAACGCTGAGCTTTGTCCAGAAGGCAGTGGAGCGCCATTATTGGGTTTAAACTGGAGAAGGAGGGTGAGATGGGTATGGTCAGAGCTAGATTTTCTCAACTTATCCCTGTTGGGAACATGGACAAACAAGATCGATAAGAGAAATCCAGGGATTGGGAGGCCAGTCCTGGGCTCCCTTGATGTCACCTGTCCACTTCGGCTCCAGGAACAGAGCTGAGAAGTTGGCACCAGAGGGCGCTATGGCCCGGGACAATGAGCTCCCGCCGTTCCCGACCACTTCCAGGCTCCTCAGGGCGAGCCCTCGGAACAGCAGGCGCTCCCAGTCAGGGCACCACCAATGTCCAGCCTTCAGCAAACTGGGCCTTGGAAGAGCTTGTGCACGGCGTCTTGTGATTTGACTTTCTCTTTCCGAGTAATGGCTGAGACTGCGAGGTGGTGTTGAGGGCCGCGGGAAAGGCGGTTGAGATCCCGGCTGTCTTACAGCAGGTGGTCTAAGCCGGCGGTTCTCAGAGTGTGCTCCCCGGGCCAGGAGCCTCAGGGCACCCGCGGCAGATCCGCTGAATCAGACAGCCCTGGGCTGGTGGCCAGAAATCTCTACTCTAACCCACTTCAAGGCTGAGAATCGCCGGTCTCAGAAAGCGCTGCGCGATGTTAGTAAAGCATCCGCAAGGGCTGGGTGGGCTGCCGCGGAAGGGCCCCTTCCTAGAAGAGCAAGGACCACGCTCCAAAGACCTCTGGGGCCAGTGTCTGGGAGTCAGCGGCAGAGAGGAAGGAGAAGGGCATTCTAAGCGGAGAAGAACTGTGCCAAGGCCCGGAAGAGGGAGAGTTCACTCTCTTATTAAACTCCAGCTTGTCCTAACACAGGGGCTCAACCTCAATCCCGCAAGGTACACTCTTGTGACTTCTCTCTAGGTGAGATCTCATGTTTTAAAAGACATTGTCTTCCAAACAAGCTTCTTTAAATAATTAATCATGCTTTTATTTCCTACTATTTTTTAATCAATACACGTAGCTCCAAGCAGAACTTCTTATTAGCATGAGATGTCCAGACTTCCGATTCTGAATTAGTATTTGCTGAGGGCTAACTGTGTGG
>CAUYON010021384.1:0-10199 GCA_963573935.1 Arctocebus calabarensis
CTTTTGTGGTGGAGGTTTGCGCTGGTCATTGTGGAGGATAGGTCTGAGAATATCCTGGAGAGCTGGCTTAGTTATAGCAAATTTCTTCAGCATGTGGATGTTGTTGAAGTATTTAATTTCTCCATCGTAAATGAAACTCAAATTAGCTGGATACAGGATCCTGGGTTGAAAGTTCTTTTGTTGTAGGAGGTTAAAAGTCGATGACCATTCTCTTCTAGCTTGAAATGTTTGATCAGAGAGATCTGCAGTAATTCTAATATTCTTCCCCTTGTAGGTAATGTATTTCTTATATCTGGCTGCTTTCAGAATTTCCTCTTTCATATTAACTTTCGTGAACCTAATTATGATGTGCCTGGAGGATGTCTTATTTGGGTTGGGTCATGCTGGGGTCCTGAAGCTGTTTGCTATCTGAATTTCAGACTCTCTTGGCATGTCTGGAAAGTTCTCTTTCATAATCTCATAAAGAAGAGACTCTGTGCCTCGTGATGCCACTTCATCATTTTCCAGTATCCCTATAAGGCGAATATTGGTTTTCTTCGAGTTATCCCAGAGCTATCTGAGAGAATGATCTGTTTCTGCCTTCCATTTCTCTCTCTCTTTGAGCATTTGGGAGCATTCGAAGTCTCTGTCTTAGGTTTCAGAAATCCTTTCTTCTGCTTGTTCCATTCTGTTACTGAGGGATTCTACTGTATTTCTCAGATGTTTAAGGGCTACAACTTCTTGTCTCAATGTGTCGAAATCTTTGGCCATTTTCTCTTTGAACTCGTTCAGTTTTTAAGACATCTTTTGGGACATCTTTTGGGTTACTGCTTGAAATTCTAATTCCATCTTTTCCTCCATTGAGCTGATCTCAGCTGAGTCTGCTATCCAGACTCTGAATTCAACTTCTGATGTCTCAGCCATTTGCTTATGCAAGGGATCTTGTGCTTCATCTACCTTGTCATTCCTTGGGGGAATTGATCTACACTGGTTATTCATATTGCCAGAGTTTTTCTGTTGATTCCGCCTCATGATTATTTTTCACTGTTGCCTATGACCGTTCTCAGAGTTGTGGAGATGTCTCTCCCAGATCAGACCCTGGTAGAATCACTCTGTTGTTACTGTATCTTTGTAGGGAGTGACCCGGTGTTTCTAATGATTGCTCAAACCCTGCAGAGTGGAGAGCTTAAATCCTCCTCAGCCTGCTTAGAAGACACTTTAAATTGCTAAGTTGGGTGAAGCAGAAGCTTTCCCAGGAAAGCGCTATGGCTTGGGTCACTCCTTAAGTGGCTATTCACTTACCCAGTGTGCCAAAACTGGTCTCACCATATCCCCCTGAGGGCTAAGGCTGCAAGGCGTCTCAGTCCCCACCTTTAGGTTACTAGCTCCCACCCAATGCGACCCTGAGGGTGGTGCTTGCCAGGGCAGTTCTCCCACAATGGCTCCACACAGCCCACCACCAAACACTGGCAGCTCTGTCTGGCTTGGTGGCCCAGTCTGGGGCCCCAGACAACACTCAAAAACCCCTGCACTCCTGCCCAAGTTCTCCCAAGGCAGTTCAACCAAGTGCCAAGTCCAAAAGAAACCCAAACGGCTCACAGGCAAGGCCTTTCCAGCCTGCAGTCCCACTGTTGCCCCACCCACAGCGACTGACAGGATCAGACCAAATGAACAGATGCAACCACTTGCCTAATCTCCGCTGCTTTAGTCCTCCTCAGGGTGTCCAGAAGCCTCACACTGTCTCCCTGTGTCCCCAAAGGGAAGTTTCTGGGCAGATCCTGGCTGGCAGAGATGCCTGAAGTCCTCTCTCCCCAGTCTCACTGTGCCCAGCCGCAAGGAAGCTGTTACTCTCAAGCAATTTTCTTGTTTCAACCTCCCAAGTAGCTAGGCCTACAAGTTGCCTGCCACAACACCCGGCTTTTTTTTTTTTTTTTTTTGTGTCTAGGGCCGGGTTTGAACCTACTGCTTTGAGCCCCAGGCATCACCCACGCCCAGCTATTTTTAGACATGGGGTCTGGCTATTGCTCAGACTGGTCTCGAACTCCTGAGCTCACTCAATCCACCTGCCTCAGCCTACCAGAGTGCTGGGATTACAGGAATGAGCCACTGTGCCTGGCCTTTTGTTACTTTCTAAATAGCTTATGATCATAATTTCAATGTCATTTTGACGGTATTATAATTTCTTTTTATTTCCAAATGGTTGAGAGTTTAGTTTTTTGTTTTTGTCTAAATTTTTATAATTTTTCTCTAGTTTTGTTGCATTTTGGCTAAGGTTTTCTTTGTGATCTTAGGTATTACTATTTTGCTCAGCCTTCAAGAAAGGCTTATTCTTTGCTGCTAGGGAACAAATTTGATATTTGCCTTTTAATCAACTTTAAAAACTATAGGATTTCAAATTCTGGGGTCCTCCTTTTTCTCCATTGGTTTTCAAAGACCAGTGTTTAAGTCTCATAATAACTGGTTTTTTTGTTTTGTTGTTGTTGTTAAATTCTCCTTTTATTTCTGTCAAATTTTTGTTTTCTATATATCTATTCATATTTTTATACTTTTATTATGTGATTTTTATCGTGTGATATCTTCATTCTCTCTTCAACATAAAATGCCAAAAATGGCTCTTTTATTCCAAGTATTCTTTATAATGAATTCTATTTTGTCTAATTATTACTGCCATTCTTCTTTTTCTTTTTATTTGTATTTGTTAGAAAAATGTTTGGCCATCATTTTATTCTTTTAACTACTTAGAATTCATTGATATTTTTTCTGATTTCAAAGTGAATTCATGTTCACTGCAGAGATTCAACTATAAGAAAACGCACACATGCCAAGTCATATATTACCCAATATCCAGACTTTTCTCTCTCTCTCTTTTTTCTCTTCTTTTTAAATTTTCCTTGGTATGTTCAAAGAAGGCTGAGAGTCTTCACTGGGGCCTGCAGGTCACAGACTAATTAAATCAGAACTGTTCCACAGACCATAGCAGAGAAGAACAATGTTATCAAGAAACCACCTCTTGTTTCTTGTTATTGTTTCATTTCTTGAAATACAAAGCAGCAAATTGTATTCCTCTCATGTCTACTGTGAGAGTGCAGAAATAAAGTGATTAGACTGCCAGGGATTCGAAGCCAGAGCAACTTAAATCTGCAACAGTCCAAAGGAGGAACCCTAGGTGACTCCCTCGTGTCAGGAGCAGAGAGAAGGTAATCACCGTCACTACCGCTGAGAAGCAACCCCCAGCTGTGGTGCGTGGTGGGTGTGGGATGTGTGTGTGTGCATGAAGTGTGCGTGTGCATGCAGGGGGCTGAACCAAGAGGTCACAGCAGCAGAGAGAGTTTGAACCGAGGTCGCACCAGGGATGAGCAGATCATCAACACAGCTGAGTCCATTTCCTTCCAGACCTCTCTGGAGGTCAGGGGAAACACTTGGGTCTGAGAGCAGCACCAAGTTGTGTTCTAGCAGAAGAGGAAGGTCCAGATCTCCAGCAAAAATGTTTCTTATGTCAAAGACTCTGAAAATAGGTTCTCCCAGGAAGGTAAAAGGGACGGAATGCCTTTAACATAAAGAAAAAGTGAGACGAGTGGCGCCTGTGGCTCACAGAAGTAGGGCGCTGGCCCCATATGACAGAGGTGGTGGGTTCAAACCCAGCCCTAACCAAAAATTAAAAAATTAAAAAAGAAAAGAAAAAGAGAGACTACGGGTAAATGTAAATGCTGCCACTGAACCGATGAAGGTGTTCCTAAGAGAGCACTGCATGGCTGCCTACTTTCTCTGGAAGACAGAAGGCAAAAATTCTATCACTTAAAACAAGAAAAACTCAAGGAGAGTTTCTTACCCCTCTGATTTACACAGCATGGAGGTGTGCAGAGAGATTGCAGACATGCCATCCCCAGCAATCTTCAAAGACAGAGATGAACTGGCATTCGGAATTCCAGGCCCAGGTCAGGCAGACCCAGGTAGCAGCTCTGCACTGCCTCAGAAAGATGACACAACCCGCCACTCTTAGTTTCTTTGTAAAGCAGGCATACTGTCACAGGTTCCTCTTGGATTAACTCAAATGACAACCTATATAAATCTCCTACTGGTACACAGTAGGTGCTCAACAAATGTCAAGTCCTTCTCCCTTTTCAACTATTTGACAACCAGTTAATCTTGCACATGTTTCAACCACTAAAAGGGAAACTAATTTAATTCTACTCGTTGAAGATCTACTGAGTACCTACTTAACATAAGGTGCTAGCGTGGAATTTGGTATTTCCTGGTTCCCCAGCATCCATTTGTCCTACTTTGGGTATGTCTTCAGTTTTTGTGTGGGTTTCCATCCCACCTAGTCTCTCTCTCTCAGTTGGTGTGGTTTTAGGGGAGCTCAGGGGGTGGCCCAGGCAGAGCCAGCAACTCTCTGCTGGAGAGCTGGCCTTGACTCTTCCTGGGCCTGGTCTTCCTCACCTTCTCTAGAGCCTGAGAATGAAAATGCAGAGCTGAGTTTAAAATGGGGAGAAGCAGCAGCTCAACCCTTGGACCATTCAGTTACATGACTCAATAAATTCCACTTGGGCGGTGGGGATTCTGAGAAGATGACCAACTGGTAGCAACCCTCAGCAGAGGCTCCTGGGCAGAGGAAGAAAAACTGGATGGAATCAGACTCCATGAAGCCAAAGATGGGGAGCTAAGTCAAGAAAGAAGTTTGGCAAGCTGTAACTCCAAGGAAGAGCATTCAAGAAGACAAATTACAGGTACAAAGCATATCAACTAGAGGAGGGGAGACCCCTCCCCAAGCAGGGGGCCTGCTGCAGGCTATCTGTGGGCAAGCAGGGAACAAATGACCTCTCATTTTACCTGGTTGGAAACAGCCGCTAAACTCCAGGTGTCTTTCTCCAGGAAGCTCCCACTTATGAACCTAGTCACCACCCTGTCAGGCATAAAATTGAACAGATATTTTTCCCCACAAGTCCAAACTCCCAGTCCACTATTTCCCCCTCACATGGTGCTCTGAATTTCTGTCCCCATGCAGAGCACAGAGTGTTTGGTCTTGTCCTGAGAGATCTGGGCATACTGTGGATCACCAACCATCAGGATGGAAACTGCGACTAACTGGAAAGAAAGAGGGTGTGGGAAGAAAGGGACACTCAACAGGAGGAGAAGTGGTGACTATTCCCAGCCCATGGTGCTGTTGACTCCTGGTTCGGGTTGTGTTTGGCAGGATGGGGTTCAAAACCCCCAGCTCTGATGGCACGCACAGCAGGAGAGTGGTTGCCCCACTCTCAGTGGACTGAGTTCAGCAGACAGGACTGGACCCCAGCCCCTGCTGGGCCTGCAAGCAGAGGTTTGCTAGGTATGGACTGAGACCTGAGAGCAAGGGCATGGTCCCTTGACTCCAACAGAACCCTCAAGCAGTGGCTTGCTGTATGTGAACCAAGACCCAGAGGGCTAGGGAATGGTCCCCTGTCTCCAGTGGGGCTGGTGAGCAGAGGCTTACCAGGTAAGGACTGAGACCTGCCAGCTGGATACAGTGCCCTGACTCCAACAGAGCCTGCCAACAGAGGCTTGCTAGGTAGTTAACTGAGACTGGCAGGCAGGGGCGTGGTCCCCTGACTCCAACTGGTCTGGCAAGCAGAGGCTAGCTGGGTGTGGACTGAGACTGGTGGGTGGGGCTGTGGCCTCTAGCTCCAACTGGGCCTGTGAGCAGAGAAGCAGACAACAGTGTGGACTGAGTCTGCTGGGCAGGAGTGTGGATCCCTGGCTCCAATTGTGCTGGTGGAGACCCTTAAATCCCTCTCTGTTGATCAGGGTTTGCACTGCCTGAGACAATTTAATTGGAACCCATGTCTGGGGCTGTCCACTCAGAGACATTCTCAGGTTGGCATTTGAAGTTCTGTAATGGAAAAGAACTGAAGGTTGGGGGCTGGGTGCTGTAGCTGTGTGTATCTCTTCACAGTTGAGATTTAAACCTAATACTGTGGTTTCTTAGGATAGAGTAGCAGTTGGCTGATATCAAAACAGAGTTAGCTTGTGTTATCTCACCAAGTAGGTCCTCAGAGACTCCAGCCAAAACTCTGAAAGGGGCCTTTGTAAGATGGTAGGAGGTAAGCCACAATTACAAAGCCTAGCACTTTGGTAAGGTGCCACCTCTACTACCTAGGAACCCCAATTCAATCTCACCCTACCAGTTCTAATAACCAAATGGTAGAAAATGAACATGGTGCGGACTCAACAGAAGAACTCTGGCAACATGAATAACCAGAGTAGATCAACCCCCCCCCCGCCCTAGAAATGACAAACAAGATACAACTGAAGATGCCATGCATAGACAAATGACAGCAATGTCAGAAATTGAGTTCAGAATATGGATTTCAAACAAGATAAATAGAATGGAAGATAGAAATTGAATGCCAAACAGTAGTTCTAAAGTTGTCTCAAAAAATTAATGAATTCAAAGCCCAAGTTACCAAAGATATGGACATAATGAGAAAAGAGGTAGTAGAGTTCAAGAAAATGAAAAAGTTAGTTGAGGAGCTCCAAAGCAAGGAGAATCCCTCAGTAAGAGAGTTGACTGGGCAGAAGAAAAGATCCCTGAAACTGAAGACAAAGCTTTTGAATGTTCCCAAATGCTCAAATGTTTGTTCCATTTGCAAACAAATGGAGAGCAAAAACTGATCATTCCCTGAGAGAATGTGGGATCACTCCAAAAGATTAAACATTCATCTTATAGGAACTCCCAAAGAAGAAGAGGATGGCCCTAAAGGTACAGATGCTCTACTACAAGAGATTTTGGAGGAGAATTTCCCAAGCATTGCAAGAGATACAGAAACTCTACTAGCAGACAGTTTCAGAACACCAAGACTCAATCCAAATAAGGCATCTCCTAGACACATTGTGATCACCGTTGCCAAAGTCAAGACGAAGGAGAAAACTCTGCAAGCAGCCAGACATAAGAAAAGCATCACATACAAAGGGAGAAGTGTCAAGATGACTGCAGATCACTCAGCTGAAACATTTCAAGCCAGAATAAGATGGTCATCAACCTTCAATCTCCTAAAACAAAACAACTCCAGCCCAGGATCCTCTATCCAGCTAAACTGAGTTTCATTTGGGATGGAGAAATCAAATACTTTAATAACATAGACATGTTGAAGAAATTTGCCGTAACTAAACCAGCTCTCCAGGATATTCTCAGACCCATCCTCCATAATGACCAGCGCAATGCTCTACCTCCAAAGTAAAGTCACCCAGAAATTTTTGAACAAAACCCAACTTCCACAATGGTGAAAGGATTAAAAATGCCCACTGGACATCCAAAAATCATGACACCCAAAATACAACCAGGCTTAATAACTCTCTCAATTAACATGAATGCTTTAAATTGTCCTCTAAAGAGGCACAGGTGGCTGACTACATACATAAACTCAAGATATTTTCTGTATAGAAGAATCTCACCTTAACTTAAAGAATAAAAATAGACTCAGGTTGAAGAGATGGACTTGTATATTACAGGCAAATGGAAACCAGAAAAAAGCAGAGGTTGCAATTTTAGCAATAGATACAATTGGCTTTACACCAACAAAGATAAAGAAAGATAAGGAAGGTCACTAGATATTTGTCAAGGGAAACACCCAACATGAAGAGATTTCAATAATTAACATTTATGCACTCTACCAGAATGCTACTCAATTCATAAAGCAGACTCTAATGGATATGAACAACTTGATATCTTCCTGCACGATAATAGTTAGAGATTTTAACACCCCTTTGACAGTTTTGGATACATCCTCCAAGAAGAAACTAAACAAAGATATATTAGACTTGAACCTGCTCCTACAACAACATTTCACCCTCTACAGAACATTTCACCCTAATAAAACCAAATATACATTCTTCTCATCAGCTAACGGGTCATCCTCCAAAATAGATCATATCCTAGGTCACAAGTCTAACCTCAGAAAATTTAAAAGTATAGAAATTATTCCTTGTATCTTCTCAGACCACCATGGACTAAAAGTTGAACTTAACTGCAACAGGAACCTTCATACTCAAACTAAGTCATGGAAACTAAATAATCTTAGGCTGAATGATAGCTAGGTCAAAGACAAGATTAAAAAGGAAATCACTAATTTTTTTGAACAAAATGATAATGAAGACACAAATTATCAAAACCTGTGGGATACTGCAAAAGCAGTCCTAAGAGGTAAATTTATAGTATTAGAAGTCTTCATCAAGAAAATAGAAAGAGAGGAAGCCAACAACTTAATCTCAAGCAACTGGAAAAGGAAGAACATTCCAACCCCAAACTCAGCAGAAGAAAAGAAATAAATTAGGGCAGAATTAAATGAAATTGAAAACAAAAGAATCATTCAGAAGATCAATGAAACAAAAGAGTTGTTTTTTTGAAAAGATAAAACTTTGGCCAACCTAACCAGAAATAGAAAAGGAAAATCTCTAACATCGTCTATCAGAAACAATAAAGGAGAAATAACAACAGACACTTCAGAAATTCAAAAATCCTCAATGATTACTACAAAAATCTCTATTCCCAGAAATAGGAAAATCTGAAGGAAATGGATAAATACCTAGAAGAACACCACCTTCCTAGACTCAACCAGAAAGAATTAGAAACCTTGAATAAACCTGTATCAACCACTGAAATAGCATCATTCACTGAAATGAAATCTCCCCAAAAACAAAAATCCGGGACCAGATGGCTTCACAGCTGAATTCTATCAAACCTTTCAAGAGGAACTAGTACCTATATTATACAACGTTTTCCAAAGCATAGAAAAGAAGGAATACTTCTCAACAGATTCTATGAAGCAAATATCACCCTGATACCCAAATCAGGAATGGATGCAACAAAGAAAGAAAATTATAGACCAATATCATTAATGAATATTGATACAAAAATACTCATCTTAGCAAACAGAATTCAACAACACATCAAAAAAATTATACACCATGATCAACTTGGTTTTATTCCAGGGTTACAAGGTTGGTTCAACAAATGCAAATCTATAAATATAATACATCATATCAATAAAATACAAAACAAAGACCATATGATTCTCTCAATTGATGCAGAAAAGGCCTCTGATACTATCCAGCATCCTTTCATGTTTAGAACACTTAAGAAAATAGGCATAGAAGAAACATTTCTTAAACTGATAGAGGCCATCTATAGCAAACCCACAGCCAATATTATATTGAATGGTGTAAAATGGAAAACATTTCCACTCAGATCAGAATAAGGCAAGGATGCCCTCTGTCTCCACTACTATTCGACATAGTAATGGATGTCTTAGCCATCACAATCAGGCAAGAAAAGATGATCAAGGGTCTCCAAATAGGGTCAGAGGAGATCAAACTCTCACTCTTCACTGATGGTATGATCCTATACCTGGGAAATCCCAGGGACTCAAATTCAAAACTTAGAAGTGATCAAGGAATAAAGCAGCATCTCGGGATATAAAATCAATACTTACAAGTCAGTAGCTTTTATATATGCCAACAATATTCAAGCTGAAAATATAGTCAAGGTCTCTATTCATTTTATAATAGTGCCAAAAGAAGATGAAATATCTGGGAATTTACCTAACAAAGGATGTGAAAGATCTCTATGAAGAGAACTATGAAACTCTGAGAAAAGAAATAGCTGAAGATGTTAACAAATGGAAAAACATACTATGCTCATGGCTGGGAAGAATCAACATTGTTAAAATGCCCACACTACCCAAAGCAATCTACAAATTCAATGCAATCCCTATTAAAGCACCATTGTCATACTTTAAAGAACTTGAAAAAATAGTACTTCATTTATATGGAATCAGAAAAAACCTCAAATAGTAAATACATTACTCAGAAATAACAAATCAGGAGGTATCATATTACTAGACTTCAGGCTATACTGTAAGTCTATTTGATCAAAACAGCATGGTACTGGCACAAAAACAGGGCAGTAGATTTGTGGAATGGAATAGAGAACCAAGAGATGAACCCAGCTACTTATCACCATTTGATCTTTGACAAGCCTATCAAAGGCATTCATTGGGGGAAAGACCTCCTAGTTAACAAATGGTGCTGGGTGAATTGGCTGGCAACCTGTAGAAGACTGAAACTGGACCTCCACCTTTCACTATTAACAAAAATTGATTCTCACTGGATAAAACATTTAAATTTAAGACATGAAACGATAAAAATACTAGAAGAGTGTGCAGGGGAAACACTTGAAGAAATTGGCC
>CAUYON010021386.1:0-59619 GCA_963573935.1 Arctocebus calabarensis
ACCTTGCTCCATTTGCCAAGGCTCTTATAACAGTCATATTAAAGAAAATTAAGTGAACTATAGCTTGGTTAGATACTTTGCTTATTTAGCTTGTAAAGTGGCCAAACCTGGGTAGAGAGTTTAATTAATCTTAATTTTACCGGGTGGTGTAATAAGTGCCTTAAGGGGGAGTTAGGTGGGATAGAATAGCTTGCACCAATGGCGATTCATGGCGGAAATAAAGCGTGAGCAGAATCACACGTGGACCAGGGACAGAGTGAGAATGTCTTCCCAGCTTTTCTGCTGGCTGTGGAATGAGAACACAGCTTAAGACGGTTGTCACCATACTTAAATCTGCTTGAGACCCATGGGGCTGAGGAGAGCTTGAGACCTGGTGCCAGGAATTTTCGTGCGAGGCATGGAAGCGCTATGCTAGGCCACACAAGGTTAAGGGTAATTGGGAACTCAAGCCTCGAGAGGGGTGAATTGCCAGGAATGTAAGCAACCTAGCCCATGATTGGTGAAAACTCGCTCCCATAGGGGTACTTACTGTGTTCAGAGGAGGTGGTGTTGCGTGCTGGTTATGGCGCCTTGGCCGCTGGACACAAGCCAAAGATGGTGGTGAGTGCTGGGAGTGCGAGAAGAAAATAGGGAGCTCTCAGGAACTTGGAGCATTCCCTAATTAGATCCCGCTTCTGACACCAGATGAAAAGGGGGCACTCAACAGGCACAAAACTCACAGAACACCAAGGCTTATACAAAAGGTCTTTATTGGTGGGGAAAACTGCAGAGTAGCATTAAAGGGGGAGGGGAGAGAGAGAGAGAAACAGGGAAGAGAGGAGAGGAGAGAGAGAAGGGAGAGAGGGAGAGAGATATGGGGGGAGAGGGAGAAGAGAAGAGACACACACGGGGGATGGGAGAAAAAAAAGAGCGAGCAAAAGACAAGGGCATCTGATACAGTCTCGGTTAGGGAAGGTGTCGGATGGTAGAACAGCCAATAAGGTGTTACTGCTCTGGTGCAAAGAGCCGTAGGGAGTGGGCCATAAATTTGAGCTTTTCAGTGGATAATTGGGATAGGGAGACAAAGTTATGCAATTATCTAACAGTTTGGGTATATTATATAATAAAAGGCAAGAAGTTATGTCTATGCATAAAAATATCTTTTGTAGGTAGAAATAAAGGTAAGAATCAAAATCCTGACCCAAAGCCAGAAAGTTCACGAAGGATATAGAAAACTGTTCCCTAGGTCTTAGGAGAAAGACCGTCTGTCTGGCCTGTGAGGAGTACAGATTGTCAGGAGATCTCCAGGCTCAGTTCTGTTGTTAAACACTGAGATCTTAAACAAACACAGAACGCTTTTGGTCTTGATCTTACTTCAACAGATAAGATAGAGTCTTTGATGTCCATCAGCGTTCTTGTTTGAGGTTCAACATATCACATTCTTTCCCTGGACATTTTGTAGGATGAACACATTCTACATTTTCTACATTTTATGAGTAAGCACTCATCAAGGAAACATTATTTTAAATTCCTATAGATTTTGTTGTTTATGATTTTACTATTTCTTTTGCAAATTCTGCCTGATACATTTCATGTCCTGAACCTTATAATGATAACATCAAAATTAAATATGCTAACACAATGCTGAGCACTCAGCAAATGCTCAATGAATACATCTTAATTTTTATCTTGACAACAGTCTATCCCACATATTCAAGAATATGAGATATGCATGTGATGGTGAATCTCTAATGATGTTGAGAGTGATAAAAACATTTCTTATTTTTTAGCTTAAATTTTTGATGTGTGTGTGTGTGTTACCAGAACAAAGAAAATGTCATAAAATTGTCAGTTGAAAAAGTAAACTTTCCTTTCCATTTCCTTTATTGTTCAATAAAAATAATTCTTAAAAAGGAATTTGCCATTGATTCTCTACCATTGTTTTCTTTCATTCCTGAGTCCCAATCTCACAGCCTGGATAAAATAATCATAAAACAGTTTATTCTAGTCCTTAGCAACTTTATACTGGATTACAACAGGGTGACCCATAGAGTACTTTAGATAAAGGTAACAAAATTAGACTTTCCACGTCTGTTGAGAAGTTTTCTTGCTTGAGTTGACTTCAGAGGATTTCTGTCAGTGTTTCAGCATTTCTGAGTCTGCTCTTTGCTTTTGTTCTACAAATAGGATAGAGTTCAGAGGAGGTCATAGGCTTATTTTCTTTCCAAGTATTTTGCCCAGTCTAAATATATTTCTGGATTATAGTAGGTCAAAAAATCCCAGACAGTTCCTAGATTTGATTAACTAACGTTTAAGACAAGATTGATACCAACAACATCTAAAAATAAAGCTTTAGAAAACTTAAAAAAAAAAAGACAAGAAAAAATATGATTTCCTGCTCTGCAATTTTTTCCTTTGCTATGTAGTTATCAGGCTTAAGTATGAGGGATGAACAAAGAGTAAAAGTTAATAAAGCCTTATTAGAAGATATTAGAAATGAAAAAGAAATATACCTTTTAAAAGTATATTGTAAATGCAAATGTTGTGAAATCTGTAAGAGTTGGAGGAAATTGAAAAATTTATCCTACCATCTTTTAGGAAATAAATATGGGTAAATTAAGAAAACCAATTAAGCTACAGAAACAGCAGGCTTAATGGTTTCAAGGCAAGAGATAGTAGATCAAAAGTTCCAGAAACAGAGACTAATCTGTTAGCTTACAGCAAAAAATAGTATATGAAGTGTGTCAGCCTTAGCAGAAACTAATAGGAGGGGACAGCGTAAAAATGAAGTAATAGGAGAAAATGCATATGGATTTTCAGAGTAGGAAGATTGGGAAATTTTTCTTATATTTAATTGAGAGCCACATAGAGAAAGAGACAAAGAACAAAAAGGATATTGAGGATAAATTTTTGAAAAATTTCTATGAATTAAATAAAATAGATTTTTTCTAAGCATGACCATCTAAGAGTTATGGTAATTTTTTTTCCTCAAAGCCAAATCAATATTTTGAAAAGAAGAAAACATTTCAAGTATCAGAATAGATTCCAAATCCTTTCCAGTAAAAATATATACAAATGTATAGCCTCAAACACCACTTTTAATTATAGGTTTGTGGCTGATCATACATGCTAAATCAATTCATTTTGAAAATTCTGTGCTGGAAATAAGTGATATTTGAATATTTACTATGACAGATAAAAGATATACACTTGTTTTGAAACTGCTTTCTTAGAAAGGTGAAGGTACATGCCACCTGCCTTTGAATCAGGTCAGTCTGCATGACTGCTTGGCCAAGAAAATAAAGCAGAGGTGATGTTCTCCGTTTCTAGGTGCAGTCCTTAGGTGACAGGTAGCTTCTATGTCCTGTTTCTCAGAACATGCTATCTCCAAATCCTGACCTACCCGATGAAAAGTTCAACTACCCTGTTGAAGAGAACACTTTCAGATGCCCAGAGACTACAGAGAGAGAGAGACAGAGCCTCAGAATAATCCATTCTTCTGCCAGCCCCATCCTAGGGCCAAATACATGGGAAAAGCAATTAGGTTACTATCAGAGCAACCAGCCTGTCAGCTAAATGTCAGGTGAGCATGGCTAAAGAAAGTCCCAGTACTGCAAAATTCTAAGATAAAATAAGACAAAAGTTTAAAGTCATCAAGTTTTCAAGTTGTTTCTTGCTCTGAAATAGACAACAAGAACAGAATTTGTCCCTAGAAGTGGTATGCTATTGCAACAGAAATCTAGGACATGCGAACGGAGGCCAGAGGAAAGAGGTTGCCTAAAGTGACCATGTTTTGTCAATACTACAGTCTGTGGTGGCACAGGAACCTGAAAGGACTCGTAATGAACTCATGAATTTTACTGGATAGGTTTTGGGGAAGAATGTAGAAAGTGCCAGAGGACTCTTGCTCTTTATGATAAAGATAGAAATGAAGAGGCTTTAAGGACATTGAGTGGAGTTTAGTAGAAATGTAAAGGAACCTGAAGTATGTGGGGTTAATATAGACTGTTTATCATCAATAATCTCTACAAAAAAAATCATTTCAGAGAAATAAATGATTTTAAGGTGAAGACCAAATCCGGTGGCACACCAGAATGAGATGGCCTCATGTTAGATGTTTTCATGATTGGACCAATTTGGTTTTTCAGAACTCAAGATTTTTTGATGGGAGTCTAATAGGGATTTTTAAGATTATTAAGAATGTGCCTTATAGTTCAGCAATAGGGTTTTAATAATCTTAATGGTGTTTTTCCTTAGTAGTCTCCCTGGAGCCCAAAGTATAGAAGAGCAGATATCAAAGAAGTTGCCACTGAATAAGTTTTATCTAATATAGTGGAGTATATTTGTTCTATTGGTTTTCTAAAGTAATCATTTTAGCATGAAGTACAGAGATAATAACAAATGAAAAGAGTTTTTCAGACGCTTAATTCACTACATCAGCAGAAGTTTAAGAAAACTACTCATCTGAATATATAGGGGTAGTTCTGATAGAAAATAAAGGATGATTGAAAACCAAGAGCCATGGCAAATCATTTCCAGGGAGGATGACTGAGTAATAATACAATGAACTGACAACATATGTGTAGCTACATTTCAGAAATTCTATCAACCACTGACTGCTTGCTGAGTGTGTCCTGATTCTTTTTCAATGAGATGGTCTTATAGGTTGTTAACCTATTTCTCATTAAATTTTGTGCATGTAAGGTAAAATAACTTTTCTGTTAGTTGAGAGGACTTAACAGAAATGTTGTTTTCAGAGAACTTTTCAAGAAGTTATTTTCAAGAACAGCCATTATGCTGCCACAGGTAAAGGGACCAATGCCCAGCCTCGCTCTCAGGTGACAATCATAGCAAACTTTCTACATATGTATGTGAGCCATTTGTAAGTGGATACTTCAGATTTAGTTAAATTGCTGGAGCTGATGTCATATGAAACAAAAGTGAGACATCTGCACTGAACATTTTTTAAGTTGATGATTTATAAGCAAAACAACATATTGGCATCATCTTAAGTTTGCTGTGTAAGAATAGGTAACTCATACAGTTTTATGAGTTGAAGGATGAAATGACTCTACTTTCTCCAGGATAACAAGCAGACGTGTCAAGAAAGAAGCCTATGAAGTGACCAGATCTTCTCATAGACAACACAAACACACAACTTAGGAAGTAAAATCAATAGGTGCTGATATCTATACAGGTTATATGATGGTTGTGTGTACACATAAAAGACTGTGGATATCATCTGTAAGCAAAATGATCCATAAGTTTCATAAGGTTAATTTTAGATAAAAGACATTACTATTGCAAAGCTGAAATATCAGATTGTTTTTAATGTATCCCTGATAGATTTCATCAATACTGGGAACAGAGGAGGCGACGAGTCTCAGAACTGAGAATGCAGAGAGCTTATCAAAATAAATAGGAAACAAAAGAAAACAATGAATTGTCAAGAAGGAGAAGTATTATAAGCAATCTTAGTGTCAAAAACTCTTTGGTTAAAAGTGGGAGAAATTGCATTTCACTTGAACTGTTTCTTTTTTGTTGTTGTTTGTTTGTTTTCGACAGATGATGATCTAGGAGTAGGTATTATATAAAATCTACTAGAAAACAAGCTGGAGGCTCTTGAAATTCATGACAAATGACAGTAGATTGGGTCTACTTTGATAATTTGAAATCTACTATCCTTGGCAGTTTAAAGAACAGACTTATTTTATACATACTGTAGTTTCTGCCATTATTTCCTTTATAAGTATGTGACTTGGAGAATTCAAAATATAGAATAAACTCCACCCCCAAAACCCCCAAACCCTGTCAATTTAACTAAATCCATTAAAAATATTGTATCATTTAAACACAAGTTTCTTATTGGTGATTATAATGGCAGATTTCCAGGGAAAAATGTATAGCTCTTGATACATTTTTTAAGGCTGCAGAAATACCCTGGGCTTTTCTTAGTATGAGGGTTCATTTATTTGGGCAGCTGGATCTTATTTTATTGCATATTGAAGTGAATTTTAAGGAACATAGTTTAGATAGGAGAAGCATTTAAACCAAATTAAGTACAGTGTGAGGAGCTAAAGTATGCACACATGATATACCAGAACTGTGGTGATAGTCACTTTCAATTCATTGATCTCTCTTTGGAATAACAGTTCATTCAAATAACCTCACATCACAATCCTTGTCATGTCTTTTTTTTAAGAACAGATGTAATGAAAAGGCACTCAGTTAATTTATAGCATAAGATTCAATAACCAAAAGTAAAATAAAGTAGGTTTCTATTTATGAAACTACTCAAGGGACTTGATTTAAATCAACTAAAGTAGGACAATCTAGATGGTAATGTTTTACATTTTATGGATTCAAAAATATTACCCAAAGTGATTTACATATAGAAGAGCTATGGATTGTGAATTGGAAGAACAGTTTCTTTTTCTCTTGTGCCATTGTCATACTTATATGCTCCATTCATGTAAATTGTGCACTGTTTCCGGAATACTCCCACATTCCTTCCCCAGTAGCTGTGTAACACCTGGAATTCCCTCACTCTTGCTTTCTAAATTTTGCCCACATTAAAGACTCAGAACTCAGACTCTGAATGGCTATTCTGGACCCTTATTTTTGCAAGAATCCTTTTCCCTTCTAAAAACCTACAATACTGATGTACTTATACACAATTCATTATTATTTACTGACTTATATAACTATATGATGGTTTTGAGTATATATCATCTTCTCAAATACATAAAGCAACACATATTTCTGAGACGACTAAATGACCATTTCATGTAAATATACTATATTTAATAGATCAGAAAGTATTTATTGAAAATATCCTATAAAATTGCTAGGTAGAACTTGTTTTCTTGCTAATGTTCTCACCTATGTCCATTCATATATGATTCTTTAGGAGTGTAAAGAGTTGATTTTGTTCACAGCCTGAGTGATCCTGGGCAGAGTCATTTTCTCTGAACATCATCAGTTTGAAAGTTAAGAATATTATTTTACTAGACTTTTGATTTCCCTTTTTTTTTATTGTGAGGGTGTACATTTTAAATGTATTTAATGTTATTCTCAATTCCGCAGCATGAACATGATATATTAGAAAGAAAACACATCCTTCTATTTTTCTTACTTTTCTCCACACTCTAGTTCTTCACTAGCTCTGCTGTAGAAACACACTTCTCTAGGACTCACTATCCCTAATATGGAATGTTTCCCAAATTTATCTAAAATCTCATCAACTTTCCTTATCTCCCAGGCCTTCTCAGTAGAAGTGTATATTGTGGATTTTATCAGGACTAGGAGAATAGGATTGCCTCAAAGTTAAAGTAAAGTGAATGTGCAAAATTTCTTATAGGAGAGTAAGTCAGTGGTAGATAGTTTATCAACAGCTAATATGTGAGTAATAAGTATAATCAATCTATTAGAAATAAAAGCAAGTAATATACTGAACATTTAGAAACAAACAGAGTTTTAATTTAGCTCTGGTAAATTTTGACTCGGAGGCCCCCTGACCTCCCATTTGGTCAAACAGCAACTATGCTAGTGCCCACCCAATTATCCTTAACAGGGTTCTTGGCAAGGATCCTATGAGAAAACACATGTGAGCATGAAACTGTGAAGTGCCAAAATTTAGAAATATATTGGACACGATAAATACTTAAATACTCAATTATTACATTGAAATGATAGAAGTATCAAGTTAGAAGAAATAGTGATGTAAAATATTTACCTTGACTTTTTGTCATAGCTAAGTTAAGAAGCAAACATATGAAAGTTTAAAATAATCAATGTCTTTAAACTATCATGTGGTTTATTCTTGGTTGTATAAAATAAAACAATTAATTCTTGGTTGTATCAAATAAAACAATTTATTTTCATATTTCTCGATGGGATTCCAGGTAAATTCAATGGGATGTCTGATTCTTTTCTATGTGAGTTACATCCCTTATGACTTAACATCTTACACCAGGTTGTTAGTTTCATTTCAGAACCACAAACAAGGGCATGGTATCTTGTGTTCTTGGCAAAGCTGAGTCCTAGGCTAGCATCAGCCTTAATATGTTTCAATATGTTTCATGAAAAAATGTCTCTTGAAATTTTGAAAGAAAATGAGCAAAAACATCAAACAGAAATGAAAAAAAGAACTCTAGAGTTTATAGTAAATAATGCCTTGATAAAAGTTAAAGTTGCTGGCAAAAAGCAGGGTCACCTAAATTTTGGAGCAGAAATATTTGGCATCCCAGTAGGCAACTCTCTTCTTGATCTGGGAGGCAAGGACTCAAGAGCACTTGGCCTGGTTGTGTTGGGGAGTTACTGTGCAAAGACCAGAATGAACTAAGTTAACAAGAACATCCTGGAGATGAGTGAGATTCATCACTGTCCTCCCTAAGAAGTTTCTATCTCCTGAGGCTTTCACAGTGAAAACTACTGAGCCATCAGACTGAACCATCAGAACTCTGAACCTTTCAGTGCACACAAAGCCAACAGTGGGCTGGATTTTACATGAATATCAGCAGAAAAAAACCCACTTTTTCTTTTAGACTAATAGTTGCTCACCTGGACTATGAAGCACCACACTTGTGGATCCTGTAATGAAGATTATGCCTTCGATTTTCATCAGGAGATACTACCTATATGGGAGAAAAAGCAAACTCTAGATCGATTGGAAACAAGACGTGCTCGGACTTGACTTGTATTCATCTTTTGTTATTGGCATATGTTGAGTGTTATAATTTTAATACAGTTTTTTCCTTTCTTAAAATGTGTATACTTTTAGGTCCTCTCTGTACATCCTTATATAGATGTTTTCAAAGCACAAGCAACAATACCATTTTAATTGCTAACAGTAGCATTAATTGCACTGAGAATTATTATTATTCATATTTTACAGGGAAGAAAACGAAGGCTTATTAAGGTTAAATGTTGCTCATGTTCACATAGTTGATGTTGGATAAAAACAAGAGTAGCATTTTACAGCTAATTTGTCTACTATTTGGCAGCAGAGAAAGTGTGTATTATGACTCAGATGTTTTCCTAGAAGGCAACTATTACAATTAATATTATTCTTGGCTCATTTTCTTTTCTTAGGTATGTATGAGAAGATTAGCCACAGCCCTGAGCTCATTCTCTTCTACTGCACATGCTCAGCTTCACTGAGGTTCCGCACTGGTTGCCCACCAGATGTTCAATGTTATCTCCCTCCTGAAGCTTGTGACAAAACCCCAGGGAGTAAAGCAACAGCAATCTGTCAACCAGTCATCATTATACTTTTTTTTTTCATTTTCCATTATTCTCTACCTTCTGTCACTGTTTTTAGCATGTAACGTACTCATTGTTTATTTCTGTTCACTTCTTCCATCAGTATTTTTAATTTTAATGACATCCAACTGCTGAGAATATCCTTCAGAGCAAAGTTACACCTTTCTTTATTGATGAGAAAGTCAGTAAAGACATATCCAGTATTCTGAGAAGTCTAGGGGTAAGGGATGTTTTTAGCTATCCACAACAGTAAGTATAATAGATGCTCTGAATGACATGTCAGTCCCATCAGATTGTTTCTGAAAATTAGGATACAGTAGTTATTTTCCCACTAAAACTCTCATCATTTATTTGAAAAGGCAACCCTTTTGAAGAATCCTGTAGGCAATCAGAATTTTGGTTGAGGGCTTAGAAGTATAAAATGTTAAATTGTCACCACATTTTTTGTTTCTTTTTGGACATGCTTCCTCTTTCTTAATCTAATACAATGAATCAACAGACTTTATTAATAAAAATTGTATGTTAGCTAATATAAGGACAGCTTCAACAGACATAGCCAAATCAACATCAAGGCTGGCTGGTGTGGCCCAAAAATATTGTCAAAAAATATTTGTTAAAAGGTGGTTACAGATACATCAGAGATAGAAACAAAAGGACTGTGGGATAATAGAACAGGAAACGATTAATTCCAGGAAGAACTTTGAAAGTCCTCACAGAATTAGTGGCATTATATGCGGACATTGAGGTATGAAAATAATTTTTCTATACTCTTGAATTAAGAAGGGTAGACTTCTGTAGACTAATTAAAATATGAGTAAAAGTCACAGAAGGAATCTGTTGGTCTCATAAAAATAATATGCAGTAGAATTTGTAAAATACTGAAAAATAAGGATTAAAATTTAGTAAAGTATAAACTCTGAAAACTTTGAATGCCAGGCTAACTTTCTGGAAGTTTAACTAATAAGTGTTGTAGGTCCCATTAGAAGGTTTTAATAATTCTCTCTGTTTATGTGTGACTCTTGCAAAGGAATGAAATTTAATCTCATTTTAATTCAGATTCTAAATAATGAAAATAGGATATATCCTTGGTTGAGTAAGCCTTGAATAGAAACTTTTCATTTTGTTAATTTATACCAGACATATTTTTTGGTACTTTCTGTATACCTCAGATTCTGCCAAGTAATAAAGTATGGTGGGGAATAATGACAAGTTTCATGACTAGATAGACAAGACTCCTTTGCAATAATTAAAACTGTCGTGAGTGTTTACCTCACTGTACAAAATGATTCTAACTTAAATATCTTAGATTTAAGAAAAAGTTTGGGCTTTTTGAAAAGAGCATAATTACCTATCCAATTCACTTAGTATTTTTGGACTCAATTTTCTGTGGCTGAGTCAAAAGGGGTTATGACTAAACTCCCAAATCCATCGATCTTTAGAGTTGCTGAATACTATCAAAGTATTAGCAGATGTAGTTCCTTTTCATTTTGGTGTTCCCTTTTGGAAACCAGGTCATATACTTGTCAGCAATTTAGTTAACACAACCCTGTAAATGAGGTACAGGCACTGTTATTTTATATATCAGGAATCCAGTATTTTAAGTGCTTAGATAAATTGCCTTCTTTGTCATTGGTAATACTAAAATTTGTCTGGACCCTAGGATCAAACCTTGACACTATATGTTCGATTATTTGAGTGTGTTCATTTGTTCATATACCAGATAGAGAACTAAAGGGTGATCAAGTAGGCCAGAAATAGGTATTTCCATTTATATCTGTATAAGCACTAATAATTAAATAATTACTAAATCTTTAAAAAACACCCATTTATCTACCTTCAATTGGTGAAGATTATATATTTGCTTGTTTTTGTAGGAAATGACAGATCTTTTTTTTTTAAGCAAATTTGTTATATATAGTTGAGCCCCCGTTCTTTTTGTAAGAAAACTGTCTGAAAAGATTCTTAAAAATCTTGTCTATTTGATGAAATCTAAGTAATTCCTGTTTGATTAACACTCAAAATGTAAACTTATTCCTGCTAATTAAGTAAAAGAAATTTCTAAAGAATGATCAAAAATATTAATTTTTATTGCACTGAAACAAATACATAAAAATGAAAAATTTTAAGAAAAAATGTAACTTTTCATGATACATGAAAATTCCACACAAATTTAACCTAAAAATTTTGATTCTATAGAAAAGTAGAATTTTACATGAATATCTAATATTATTTTTCTTTTTTAAAATTTCAGACTAATATGAAGGTACAAATGACTCGGTTACAATGTTCTCATTTGTTAGATAAAGTCCCTGTTGTAGTTGTGTACTGTACCCAGGAGGTGTGCCATATACCCTTACATTGTGCCCATTAGGTGGGAGCACACATATCCCCCTTTCTCCTCCCTTCTCCTACTTTCTGACTCCCTCCTCCTCCCAAATTAAATTGAGTTGAGCTTTTCTCTTGTGTGGTCATCTATTAGTTCATCTAGTGGCTTCATTTTAATACTGAGTACATAGGATACCTTATATTTCCATTCTTGTGATACTTTAACATATTATTTTTCAATTAAAAAGAGTCTCAGTTTGTATCTGTGCGTATGCATGCATATACAAATATATGTGTCCATAAAGTCAGAACACATATATAGATCAGCAGATAGAGATTCAAAAGATGGATACATAGGAACTAAGGTATCCAAGGGTAGTTTTAAATTTCTAATATAAAGTTTTTCTACTAATCTTGATCTTGTTTTATAAATGCACTATTGTATTTTTCTTTCTTTCTTTTTTTTTTTGAGACAGAGAGCCTCAAGCTGTCACCCTGGATAGAGTGCTGTGGCATCACAGCTCACAGCAACCTCCAATTCCTGGGCTCAAGCGAGTCTATTGCCTCTGCCTCCCAAGTAGCTGGAACCACAGGTGCCTGCCACAACAATTTTTAGGTTGCAGTCATCATTGTTTGGCGGGCAGGGCTGGACTCGAACCCGCCAGCTCAGGTGTACGTGGCTGGCGCCTTAGCCCACTGAGCCACAGGCGCCAAGCCCAGTATTGTATTTTTCATAAGACATTAGCTGAAAACCTTATTCACAATTATTTTGTCTCAGTTCCTTAAGGCTTTCTAAACATCAGTGCAGTTTTTCTATTGCAAGTGAGGGTGGGAACTTGAAAATGGCATTATGACTAAAGATGCAAATTGAGTCTGCCAAAGAAATTCTTCTGCTTACCTATTAACCACAGACAAAAATTTTTCTTGTGCAGTGTTAAAAATAGGAAGTGTAAATTTATAAGTAAAAACACTAGACATCCTGGAAATGAAAATAAAATGTCTCCACTGGGCTCACTGCCCTCACTCCTTTGGTTGGCTTTTTCTTGGGCTTCCCCTTATTTGCTCACCTGTGATTACATACCATAGCTATTCCCAACCAGCAGCAGAGCTCTTAAGAGGTAGAAAGATAAATTTCCAAAAGGCAACCTAAATATGAAGTTTTGTAACAGACACCACTTGTCTTTCTTTACAAGACATTAAAATAAGAACAGTACGAAGAGTCAGTGAGCTCCAGAACATGAGGAGCTCCAGAACATTGCATCTGCATTATTTGCTAGCATTTGCTAGTAATAGGTCTTTGGTGACAGTGGCTTCCTTTTATCCCTAGAGATATCCTTAACCAGGAAATCAGGTTATGTATTTTCCATTTCATAATGATCCCAGGAAAGAACACAATGTGTTATTCTCATTGCTGGACTCTTCAGATTTCTTTGCATGCATTAACCTTCATGGTATTTGTTGAGTTATTTGACTCTTTGTATATCATGAATAATTTCATTAAACATTAAAAATTTACCCTCATTGTATCTTTGTGTATTTTCAAATGTTTACAATTTGCAATACTGAATAAATATGTAATGGGTGGGTCAGGGTTTCTAGAATTTAATATTGCTTAAACTCATCATGTATTATAACCTTTTGGGACTTATATACTATTCAGCTCCTTAATGCAGCATCAGAGCTGGAAATGGTTTCAATTTAACTCCATTCAATACGATATTGGTTATGGGTTTGCGGTAGATAGCCTCTATCATTTTGAGAAATATCCCTTCTGAGGGTCATTGAGAAATGACCATCCCTTCACCCTGAGTCTAAATTTATCTTTTAAAGTAAGATGAGATTCTTGTATGCAGCATATATCTGGCCTGAGTTTTTGTATCCAGTCAGCCAACCTATGCCTCTTTAGAGGACAATTTAAACCATTCACATTAATTGAAAATAATGATAAATCTTTAGAAAGTCCAGTGGAACTTTTTAATCCTTTCATCACTGTGGGAGTTGAAATTTGATAAAAAGTTTCTTGGTGAGTTTACTTTTTTTTTTTTAACAAGTGAACAGTTTATTAAGAATTAAACAAAGATATGATGTGATACAGTACAAGCAAGACCCTCAAGATAGGTATAATAGTACTACTCACACAAAAACTTAAATTTCTGCTCAAAAAAAAAAAATCACAAGACAACAAAGAAAGCAGTTTCACTGTTATAAAATAAGATATTTCATGCAAAGTATTAACTCTGGCCCCCCAAAGCCCAACCTCTCAATAAACCAAAAACTATCTGGGAATACTGCTGTGCTAACCTTAACCACAGTATAATCATTCATAGAAAAACAATAATTAAGCAATGAATTAAGTTAAATAACAAAGTTCAAACTATCATAAACTCATAGACCACAATTATTTTACAAAACAAGCAATTCCAGAAATCTTATAAACAATAAAAAAAGAAGAAATATTTCAATATCATTTTACTTGATCTGGATACACCTGATACTGAAATTGGAGAAAATATATTATTATAAAGAGAAATTACAAACATGTTTAACTTATAGATGAGGATGCAATATCCTAAACAACATATTAACAAGTTGAATTACAAACTTAATATTTAAGTAATGTACTTTGGTTAAAATTGAATCCAATTTATATGAAAGTTAGTCACTAGTTTCTTTTCTTTTTTTCTTGGTTTTCTCTCCCTTGCCCCCTCCCTCTCTCTGTGTCTGCTCTCACCTTACCCCATGCTCCACTGTGTCATTGATTGTCATTAATTGTCCTCAAATCAAAGTTGAATACATAGGATTCATGCTTCTCCATTCCCGTGATGTCTCACTAAGAATAATATGTTCCACCTCCATCCAAGTTACTACAAATGCTGCAAAGTCTCCACTATTTTTGGTTGCTGAGTAATGTTCCATTGTATACATATGCCATTGCTTACCAATCCACTCTTGGGTTGAAGGACATTTAGGCTGTTTCCACACTTTAGCAATTGTAAATTGGGCAGCAATAAACAGCCTCATACAAATGTCCTTATAACAAAAGGATATCTTATTATAAGGTGAATTTACTTTTGTGGTGGAGGATTATGCTAGTCGTTATGGAGGATAGGTTTGAGAATATCCTGGAGGTCTGGTTTAGTTATAGCAAATTTCTTCAACATGTGAATGTCATTAAAGTATTTAATTTCTCCATCATAAATCAAACTCAGTTTAGCTGGGTACAGGATCTTGGGTTGAAAGTTATTTTGTTTTATGAGATTAAAAGTTGATGACCATTCTCTTCTAGCTTGAAAGATTTGATCAAAGAGATCTGCAGTCATTCTAATATTCTTCCACTTGTAGGTAATGGATTTCTTACATCTGGCTGCTTTCAGAATTTTCTTCATATTAAGTTTAGTGAAGTTAATTATGATGTGCCTGGGGGATATCTTATTCGGGTTGAGTTGTGTTGGGGTTCTGAAACTGTCTGCTATCTGAATTTCAGAATCTTTGGCATGTCTGGAAAGTTCTCTTTCATAATCTCATAAAGAAGAGACTCTGTGCCTTGTGATGCCACTTCATCATTTTCAGGTATCCCTATAAGACAAATACTGGTTTTTGTTTTCTTCAAGTTATCCCACAGCCATCTGAGAGAATGATCTGTTTTTGCCTTCTATTTCTCTTCCTCTTTGGAAGTCTGGGAGTGTTTGAAAGCTTTGTCTTCCATGTCAGAACTCACTGGATTAAAGATTTAAACTTAAGACATGAAACTATCAAAATATTAGAAGAAAATGCAGAGAAAACTCTTGAAGGAATCGGCTTGGGTGAATATTTTATGAGGAGGACTCACCAGGAAACTGAAGCAGTATCAAAAATGCACTACTTGGACCTGATGAAACTAAAAAGCTTCTGTACAGCCAAAAATATAGTAAGTATAGCAAGCAGACAGCCCTCAGAATGGGAGAAAATAATTGCAGGCTATGCCTCCGACAAAGGTTTAATAACCAGAATCCACAGAGAACTCAAACGTATTAGCAAGAAAAGAACAAGTGATCCCATCTCAGGGTGGAGGACTTGAAGAGAAACTTCTCTAAAGAAGACAGGTGCACAGCCTACAGACACATGAAAAAATACTCATCATCCTTAATCATCAGAGAAATGCAAATCAAAACTACTTTGAGATATCACCTAACTCCAGTAAGATTAGCCCACATAACAAAATCCCAAAACCAGAGATGCTGGCGTGAATGTGGAGAAAAGGGAACACTTCTACACTGCTGGTGGGAATGCACACTATTACATTCCTTTTTGAAGGATATTTGGAGAGTACTTAGAGATCTAAAAATAGACCTGTCATTCTATCCTATAATTCCTTTACTAAGTACATACCCAGAAGACCAAAAGTCACATTATAACAAAGACATCTGTACCAGAATGTTTATTGCAGCCCAATTCATAATTGCTAAGTCATGGAAGAAGCCCAAGTGCCCATCGACCCATGAATGGATTAATAAACCGTGGTACTTGTATACCATGGAATACTATGCAGCCTTAAAGAAAGATGGTGACTTTACCTCTTTCATGTTTACATGGATGGAGCTGGAACATATTCTTCTTAGCAAAGTATCTCAAGAATGAAAGAAAAAGTATCCAATGTACTCAGCCCTACTATGAAGCTAATTCATAGGTTCCATATGAAGACTTAACCCAACTATAGCACAAGAATATGGGGAAAGGCAGGGAAGGGGGGAGGTTAAGGTGAAGGGAGGGTAATTGATGGAGCTATACCTATGGTGCATGTAAGAAGGGTACGGGCAAGACTTACTGAATGCAGAATACAAATGTCTTCATGCAATAACTAAGAAAATGCCATGAAGGCTATGTTAAACAGTTTAATGAAAACATTTCAGTTTGTATATGAAACCAGCACACTGTACCCCTTTATTGCCCTAATGTACGCAGCTATGATTTAATAAAATAAATAAATAAATAAATAAATAAATAAATAAATAAATAAATAAATAAAATAAACCTAAAGGGAGCTATACCATTCAAACCAGCAATCCCACTACTGGGAATCTATCCATAGGAAAATTAGTCATTACATCAAAAACACATCTGCACTCATATATTTATCACAGCACAATTCATAATTACAAAGAAATGGAATCAACCTAAATGCCCATCAGCTGATAAGTGGATTAAAAAAATGTAGGCTTGGTTTGGCACCTGTAGCTCAGCAGCTAGGGCACCAGCCATATACACCAGAGCTAGCAAGTTGGAATCAAGCCCAGGCCTGCCAAACAATAATGACAACTACAACCAAAAAATAGCCAGGCATTGTGGCTGGCACCTGTAGTCCCAGTTACTGGGGAGGTTGAGGCAAAAGAATCTCTTAAGCCCAAGAGTTTGAGGTTGCTGTGAGTTGTGATACCATGAAACTCTACTGAGGGCAACACAGTAAGACTCTATCTCAAAAAAAAAAAAATGTGGTCTATATATATACATATATACATACACATATATATATACACACAGACACACATATGTTATATATACATATATACACATATGTCATATATATATATGAAGTTATAATGAATGCACACACAAAAGGTACCAAAAAATGTATATATATTTTAACAAAGAAAAAAAACTATTAAAATTGCAATACTCAATACATACCAATGATGCCAGTTATCTTTCCATATTGTATCTTGTATCTCTTACAATTGCAGAAGTCCAATGTTACTTGAGTATTACAGTTTTAGTATATTTAATACCATTTCCTCTCTGCTACAATAAACATTGTTATAATTTTCCAGTCTCTTCTCATATTCCCTACTTTATTTTTCAATTATCTAACATGTTATCACAGTTTAATTACGGTCTGTATTTAAATAATGCAGACATCTGTGTCCATGGACTTGTCATCACTTCTGAACTCCAGTTCTTCATCTTTAATGACACATGTACACTTCCACTTAAAAGTCCTCTCAGATTTCTAAGATAACATATCTATAATTCATCTTCTCATAATTGCCCCTACTAGCTTTTGCTCTAGCTGGGTCTATATCTGCTATTAGTGGCATTAGAAAAATTAACTCAAACTTGCAAATACGTCATCTTTAATGTTCTTCTTTCCATAATAGCCCAAATATAGTCAGGTATCAATCACTCCCATCTCTATCTTTTACCTTCACCCTCTCACACAGTCCTGTTTTAGGGCTTTATTCCAGACTACTGCAGAACAGGGTCTGATATCTGATCGTTGCTCAGTAAATGCTAGTTGAATAAATTAATGATATTTGTTACTTCCATAATTTCTCTGTTTTAATGTGCTCTACGTATCATTAAAGTACAAGTTGTGCATTGATCCTCACTCAAAAATTATCTACAAATTTTATGTTATGTGAAAAATACATTTAAAAATTCTTAATATTTGACATTTAAAGACCTACATACTTTCCCCAACCTTAAACTCAAAAGCTGAATCTCCCCTGCTTCATTGTACAAGCCCTCTGAGTCAGACCAAACATACATGCTTGTTTACTATCCTATAAACATACATCTTGCATTATCACTTCTAATCCATAACTGATCACTTTCTATTAAACATATATTGCTTGAGGTTATATAATTCCTTGGACTATGTACTGGAGCTTCAATTGTGAATAAACACTGATAGATTACCATTCAATTTCTTAGACTGTAAACAAATGACTAGATAATTACAAGAACATGCATTGCACTAGATGATTTAAAACCATAAAAGAGGGAGTCTAAAAGTAGCCTGGGGATCAGGAAAGATTTCCTGAAGGAGATTATGGTTTATTGAATCTTAAAAGATTAGATGTACAGAGATGAAGTGTGCTATATTTTTTTATTAAAGAGAAGAAAAGTAGTATTAAAAATTTCAGGAAAAAGGAAGCGCATAAAACAAAAACATAAAACAATGCTTCAAAACAGCATTATGAGATCATATTTACAAGGACACTGGTTTCTGGGATTTACAGCATAAGGCAGAGCCATATGTTGGGAGTGGAGTTAGAGAAGCAACCAGATGCTCAGGGAAGTTCTTCATCTTCCTTCTTTTTGTAGAAACTATATCCTGTTCAGGGCACAGGAAGTTAAGAATAGATTGAGTCAGAGATTATGCATTTGGGAATTATCAGTAGAAATATAATTAAAAGATAAAGCTAATGTACAATGAAATTTAAATTTAGAAGTTCAAGGTTCAGTAGAAATACAATTAAAAGATAAAGCTAATGTACAATGAAATTTAAATTTAGAAGTTCAAGGTTCACTTTCTTCCTTCCTTGTATTGCTTATGTGAAATAGAGCAAGTCTTAGCCTCAGAGCATAGACCATCTTCATCTGCAAAACGGAAATAATTTTTGTCTTGTCTATATCACATGTTTTATTGAAAATTGTGGTAAAAAGCAAATGGCATAAAACTGACTATGTTAACAATCTTTAGCATACAAATAATTTTTTTTTTTTTTGAGACAGAGTCTATGTTGCCCAGGGTAGTGTGCTGTGGCATCACAGCTCACAGCCACCTCCAACTTTTGGGCTTAAATGATTTACTTGCCTCAACCTCCCAAGTAGCTGGGACTACAGGTGCCCACCACAATGCCCAACTATCTTTTGGTTCCAGTTGTCATTGCTGATTTTAGCTGGTCCAGGGTGGGTTCGAACCCTCCAGCCTCAGGTGTATGTGGCTGGCACCCTACCAAGTGAGCTATGGGTACTGCCAAGTATACAAATACTTTTTTTTTTTAAATCAAATCATAGCTGTGTACATTAGTTCAATCATGGGGTACAGTGTGCAGGCTTCACATAGAATCTGAGACATTTTTATCAACCTGATTGACATAACATTCATGAGATTTTCTCATTTACTATGTGAAAACATTTTTGATCCGTATTTAGTAGTTTTCTCCTGACCCTTCAAATATGCAACACAAGTGTGATCTCACCCTTTATCCTCTCTCCCCCCACCCTCTCCCTCCCCTTCCCTCCCCCTCCCCTTTCCCCATCTTCTTGTGCAATAATTGGGTTGTAGCCTTCACTTGAAATTTGCTTCATATTAGGGGTGTATATATTGGATACTTTTTCTTCCATTCTAGAGATACTTTGCTAAGCAGAACATGTTCCAGCTCCATCCATGTAAATATGAAAGAGGAAAAGTCACCATCTTTCTTTAAGGCTGCATAAGTATTAACTATTTCTGGAAGAAAAGTGGAACTACACTTGCCCATCCAGTCAGTGGATGGGTAGATGGAGGCCCGCTCGCAGGGCCTATGTGGAGCAGCACCACTAGGGATTTGAATTCTCCTCCGTGGGGAGCACACTGGGCTCACCCTTTGTCCTAACTGGGCAATCCTGACCTTGACAATTTCCCCACCCAACAGCCTCTCAAGAGCAGGCACGGTGGTGAATAGATCAACCTATATTTGCTAATAACATTACAAAGTGCTAACATTATCTCAGGCATCATGCCAGGCTACCCTCATATTATAAGTGAGGGAACCAAGGTGAGGAGAGGCCAAAAGTCTTGCCTGAAGTCACGTAGCCAGTATTTGGTGCTACTGAAGTTCTCCACGGGCAAATTATTGGGCAATTTGTTTTCTATTGCAGAAATCGCCTATTAAGAATGTTATCAGTTTTCTGGGACACAGTAAGAGAACAGAAGAAGGTCATGATCTGACACTGGACAGATTGGGTTCAATATTAGCCCTGCCATTTTTCAGTGTATGACCCTCTTCAAATTCTTTCTCTTTTCTCTTTTCTCTGTATCTGTAAAATGAGAATGAGAAAGTTCACTTCACAAGGTTGATAGGAGGATTGTGATCCCCCCAAGGGAAAAAATGATCCCCCCCCAAGATATTTTTGTCCTACTGTTATGCCCAGGAGTCTCTCAAAGGCCACACCACTAGACAAGTTGAATTTAAAGAGGAGTCCTTTTATTAAAGAGCCAGCTGGTGACTGCCTCAGTGTCCCAACATGAGGTTTCTGAGAGCAGCCTCAAGTTGTCTGTGGCTCTGGTTTTTATAGGGCAAAACTTTTCCAGGGGGCAAGCAAGCAGTATTACAGAAGCGAAAACAGCAGTTAAAGGGTTAGGGTGAATCACGAGGGTAGGGAACAAGAGCCATTAGTGATTTTTCTTCCTTTCAAAACTGGTACAAACCACAATGTCCTAGGGGGAAATGCGGGGATGGGAACTTACAGGTAAGGGTTGTAAAGGGCATGATCATAAAAACCAATAATTACTAGGGCCACAATCACAAGCAAATGCATTTACAGTTACACAATGCAAGGGCAAACAAGAGGCACTCGTTTGAAGGTAAAAGGGAGTAAATAGTAACATGGAATCAAGCTTGTTTTTTTTTTTGAGACAGAGCCTCAAGCTGTCACCCTGGGTAGAGTGCTGTGGCATCACAGCTCACAGCAACCTCCAACTCCTGCGCTCAAGTGATTCTCCTGCCTCCGCCTCCCAAGTAGCTGGAACTACAGGCACCAGCCACAACACCTGGCTATCAAGCTTATTCTTGTAACATTTCACTATTATATACGGATGATATGAAGACCACCTTAACATAATCCTGAGGGTTATTGTCACAAGGGTGGTTAGTGACTTTCTACACAATACTAATAATTCTAACAGTTCTAACCGGGTACACCTAAAATACCATGCAATGGACAGGGAGGCAAGTGGAACCCGTTTTTTTTTTTTTTTGTTCGTTTGTTTTGTTTTTAAGCAATAAAATGTAACAAAACAACAGAATGGAGTCAGGCCTGCTTTGCCTTCCCACTGATTCTCAGGAATAAGAGTTACAACAAAAGGGAGTTAGGCCTGCTTTTCTTTCACCCTAACACTAGTTCATGAAACCTGTGAGCATTGCTTTGTGTGACAGAAGGAACATTGCAGCTATGATGAAGTTAAAGATCTCGAGGTGGTGATGTCATTCTCCTTATAATTACAAGCATATTATAATCGGCAAAAAGAGATGTGACTACAAAAGAGAAGAAGGCAAGGAGACCTGGAAATAGAGAATGGAGTGAAGTGGCCACAAGACAAGGAATGTCCACATTCACCAGAAGCCAATATAGGCAAGGAATAGATGCTCTCCTGGAGCCTCCAGAAAGACCAACCCTGTTGGCAATTACATTTTAACTTACTCCAACTCTTCATACCTATAAAAGAATACATTTCTGTTGGTTTTAAGTCACTAAATCTGTGGTCATTTGTTAAAACAGCACTAGGCTACTACTACCAGGAATAAATGGGATAATACCTCTGCCTTGTGCACAACGGGATCTAAAAATGTTTAGTGTGGCTCTGAAAGCTTTTTTGCCTGGGAGAAATAGCATTAACTTCCTCTGAAAACTGGAACTGCATTTCCACAAAGATGTGGTTCTGTGATGTGAATCTACATCTTTATAGATTTTCAAATACCTTTTTGTCCTTAAAGGTCACAGCTCCTTTAAAATGATATTTTACGTGTAGGCTGGAGACCAGGAGAGGAAGAGGGAACTGGAGAGAGCTGCAACCTCTATCATTAATCTGAGAGTTTAGAAGTGGCCTGTCGATGTGGGAGCTTTGCAGTGTTGAGTGATTTCACCCCCAATGAGGAGTAAGGCTGGACCAACACTGCATTCTTATCATTCCAGGGTCAGCCTGGCTCCAACAAGTGTCCGGTTTATCTGGGTAGCTGCTCATCCATAATGCAGGGGGTTCCCTCGCAGCACACTTGGTGTCAAGTGCAGAAAGAGCAGGGCCATGATCCTGCTGGAGTTAGAGATAAGAAAATGAGGCCCAGAGCAGTTGCCTTTGTTGCCCACTCACTGTGAACTATAGTCAAGTTACAATCCAGTTCTGTTTCTTTGTGACCCAGTGTTACACGTGGAGGAAGGAACTTGTCTAGATTAATGTAAGATCCTCAAGACACGAAGGAGTTTATTGCTTAAAAACCTTCTTCTTACTAAAATATAACAAGTAAGTATCCAATGTACTCAATACTAAATGAACCCAGCTGATGAATTAGTACATGTGTACATAAGGGAAAAACTCAATTGACTTCATCTTGGGGGGAGAGAGGAGGGAGGGGAGAAGAGGAAGGGCAGAGGGAGAGGGAGGGGTATGGGGAGGAAGTAGGGGGATTGGTGTGTTCCCACCTCATGGGCTCACTGTGAGGGTACATGGCACACCTCCTGGGGGTGCAAGACACAAGTACAACAGGTACCTTTCCTAACAACACAAACATTTTAATATAATTATTTGAATCCTGATATTAATCTGAATAAAACAAAACAAAAAAATTTCTTTACACAGATCAGGGTGCTTCTATTTAGATAGAAAAGGCGTAAAAAGGGGGCAGAGAGGAGTAGGCAGCAGACACGCTGGGCTCTCTTCTTTCGGCACTTCTGTGAGCAGGACACAAGTCCTGTCTCTCTCCAGGCTTTCCTCTGGGTTCTTTTGCTCATGGTGATCTCATCAGATGTGGCTGTGGTATCTTGGGGAGGGCTGGGGGACAGCAGAGGAGCCTCTTAGTGAGATGCCAAGCAAGTTTTTCAGACACTGTCTCAAAGAACCGTCTCTGTAGTGGAAGTTCAAAAGCTTTCTAAATTCTTTAGAACACCTGCCTTGGCCAGGATTGGACTTGATTTGCACACGAGTGGTCTATGGTATACTGTTAAGTGACTATAGATAAATGAGTCATATTTTGAGGCAGATGATAGACGATTCCCCTCGTGGAAAGACTTTATAAGGAAATTATCGTGAAGCCCTGATAATCCCCACGGACAAGAGCGGATGGGGGCCAGGCTGAATCAGCGAGACGGCTGCATAGCAGAAGGCCAATGGAGGGGCACTTACTTTGAAGTACAGTCTTCCCGAGGCTCATCAAAGCTAGTACAGCATTGCCAAGGAGAGATCTCCCGAGAGCCCGGTGTAATGAGCAGAAATCAGTAGTGGATGGTTGCTTTTTAAGGAAGTGGAAGTACTTCAACGTGCTTCAGCAAGTTGCAATCTTGATTGCACGGTTCATCTAATCAGCAATTCATGTGAAATTGCTCATGTTCAACCATATTTGACCAACAAAAATGGTTCTTTAATACGATTAAACTGAGTACATTCCAAGCCCTATCACCAAAGCTGTGACAAAAATGAATTCCAAGGCAGACCTTGGTTAAATTTAAAAAGGTTCTTCCCACTGTCACTCTTGCAATGGAAAGACAGACCTGGTGTGGGGACAGGTCTTTGTGAAGGACAGTAAGGCAACTCAATGCTTGTGGTTCTGACAGCCATGATTAGCAAATTAGTTCTTTTCTCCATCTGTGGATAATCTACTGATATCATAACTACATGTAGAACTTGCATAGAGCAGAAGACACTTGATTAAGGAGAAGTCACAAGCTGATACCTTGAGAGCCAAGGAGATGAGTATGGAGCATGGGTGAAAGGCATGGTATCCTTAAAGGGCCCTCATGGGAAAAAGGATTCCCTATGAATAGTGAATGTTGGTTTTTATTGAGCGTTTATTGTGTGTTGGATATTATTCTTAGGAATTTACTTATACTAACCTTCTTTATTATTCATACTATGCTGTGGGTAGATACTATTATTAGTCCAAAATGAAGGCATGGGGAAGAGAAGTGACTTGATCAATAATCAATAACTGTTGTGACATTAGGACCCCAAATTACTTTCATCTTGTGCAGGATCCTCTTCCTATGTGTTCTTGAAGAGGATATTTTAGTCCTTTGTTTTCCTTGTTGAAAGAAAAAAAGGGTAAGATATAATTTCTTTAGTTCTCGCAAACATGCCACTTTCTTATGAGTTCTCATCCAAATGATTGGTAGAAAATTCAATCTCAACTGTGTTTCGAGTTGTTCCCCTCAGCCACTGGTTTATTCAGGAATTCAGGGGTCTCACATGGTCCCGAACATTTAGGAAAGCAGGGGGAGTAGGTGAAGCAAGGAAAGGTCATGGCATTACATTCATTGACTAGTTCTTTCCCTTGATTATTTATTCCTTCCATATATATTGGTGGGATACATAGGCCCTGTGCTAACAGTCATTGGAAACATAGCTGCAGACACAACGGATGCAGTCACTTTCCTCTTGGACTAAGCTTCTAGGTCTATATTTTTCAACCAGGAGTAATTTTGCCTTCCAGGAGATTTTTGGCTTGGTCTGGAGGCTTTCTAGCTTTCACATTTTAGAGGCTACTACTTGTATGAAGTGGGCAGAGGCCAGGGATTCTAAAACTAAAACTCTATGGTGCACAAGATGGTCCCCCACAACAAATTATAATTATTTGGTCCAACATGTCAATAGTTCTGAGTTTGAATAATCCTGATCTAGTAAGTGTGTGGGATGTGGGCATCATGACAAATATCTAACATAGAGGTTGAAAAGATCTGAACTTAGGCATATTCATGACTTTAGGCTGATCTAATACAAGAGACATGCAATGGGACGGTGTGTGTGAGGGATGTGGGCTTCATGAGATGGGACATATGCCTTCTTTCATTTCATTATCCCAGGAGGTGAGGACATCTTGGACATAGCCATAGGGTGCATTTAGAAAGACTGTGCCCTGAGTGGGTTTCCAGGCCTTGCCAAGACCCCAACATCATCGCTGGGTCTGGAAAGAGAATTCCTCCCTTTTAGGTATATGCGTCCAAACAAAGAGGGTATTTTCCATGTCCAGGGAGGAACGAGGCATGAGACTGGTACCTAAATGTTCTGGGCCATGTAAGACTCCTGGACTCCTGAATAAACCAGTGTGTGAGGGGAACAGCTTAAAACACAGTTAAGATTGAATTTTCTACCAATCACTTGGATTAGAACTCAGAAGAGAATGGCATGGTTGAGAGATATAAAGAAATGGCAAATATCTTAACCTTAAGTATTGTAATGCATTTATTATAGGGCTACATATATAAATCTCACAGCTAAACACCAGTCACATAAAATGGTAGTTTTCCTTCTTACTTCTCAAGGAGGACCATGATAGATGAAGTAATAGATTTTTCTGTTTGGGGGTAAGTTACATGATGGTCTCAGAGATGAGACCGGCCCATATGTTAAACAGTCTAAGGCCTTGACCTGCTGTCTTACATGCTAATCTCTCTCTAGGAAGAATATGTGGCTTAGTTTATTACCCGTTTCCTTTGCGTACAGATGTTTCCTTCTCCATAGACCAAGATGCTGAGATCAGAGGGTGAAGAATGTGTCTCTAAGACTCCTGATCTCTTTATTGCTGTCTTCCCAAGCAATGCCATAGGAACAGCTGGTTTCCTTTGAGTAACTGAGAAGAATGCCCAACATCAAAATCATTCTCTAAACCTTAAAAGATCCAAAAAGTTTAACCAGCACCTTGAACAGTGGTTGGTTCATAGTAATCACTCCATAAATATTCGTTATAGCTGAGTGGTTTAATCTAATAATTTTTGAAGGGCTAGCTTGGATATGAAAATTTTAGTTTACAGTTTTCCTTATGAAAGCTGTCAATTTAATCCAATACAGAATTATTGTCTGTTTTCCTAGAAGACTTAACCATAACAACCCCAGTCTTTTGTTCCTTGTTGCTAGATGTCGTATGAGCAGAGCTGGCAGCAGTTAGAGTTCTCAAAGCCCACAATTGATGAGTTGTAAGATATCCAGATGGTGATTTTGTCTGAGTGCTAATTCAGTGGACAGATGTCACTTAAGGCATCGGTGTCTTTGTTTTCACAAATACTAGACTCAGACATATATTACAAGCTGGGTTTGAGCCATGTCACAGCAATTTAAAGGTGATACATCCATCCCTGGAGGATAGTCAAAGAAACAGCAATTGCAAAATAATGTAATGCAAGTCACCCTGAGAAGTGACACAGAGAGATGGAGACTCTAATTTTTCTATTGCTTGAATATTTCCAATATCTATAAACTCATTTTAATAGGGGGAAATAAAAGGAGAGAGAGTGCACTGACATTTCTTATGCACTGAGCATTTTGTAAATGAATGTGTACTATAAGCCAAGTACTATGAGGGGTGCTGGAGAGGCAGTAAGTAAAAGAGACATGGTCCCCACTCTCACATAAGAACAAAAATAACATGTAATTCCAAAGAGTGATGAATGCAATGAAAGAAAAACCAAGTGGCTGTGAGACACTCTTTATTAGTTCCCACTACCTGAGTTTAGTTAATCCCATCAATCTTGAGGCATTTTAATCTCCATTTTGCTGAGGAGTTAACTGAGGCTTCCCCTGTCAATTGCTTTGCCCAGAGCCTCACAGCTGGTAAGCATTAGAGCTGGGATTATAACTCAGAACTGTCCAATGCCAAATCCACGTGCTCAGCACCAGGTCCACACTAATAAGTGTCGTGACGTACCGGTCACCATCCAGGGACAATTTCTTTCTTTCTTTTTTTTTTTTTTTTTTGGTTGCAGCCGTCATTGTTGTTTGGTGGGCCCAGGGCTGGATTCGAACCCTCCAGCTCAGGTGTATATGACTGATGCCTTAGCTGCTTGAGCTACAGGTACCGAGCCTTTTTAAGAATTTATTTGGCCAGAGCTGGGTTTGCACACGCCACCTCCAGCATATGGGGCTGGCTCCCTACTCCGTTGAGCCACAGGCGCCACCCGATCCAGGGACAATTTCACTTAGGAGAAACTATTTGTCAAACAAACACATTCTTTCTATTTACATTTCACTCCTTTAATTTGGGCCAGCCATAGAGGGGTTAATAATGCACTATCTCATGTTGATTTATAACTGTGGGTTAGTCTTGTTTAAGTAAGTACACGGAAAGTCTGATTCTCCCACTCAAATCCACCCACTTTCTGTCTCGGCTGGATGTAGAGTTTCCTATTAAATACTCACCAGTTTAAATCATAGACCTTGAAAATTTTATGGTGTTGGGTACAGATTCCAAAGTAAGAGACAGAAAGTGTAATGTCTCTGAGTTCCTTTAAAATCATGCAGATCTGTGTTCAAATCCCAGTTCCATTACTTACTAGCTGTGTGCTCTTGGCTGAGACCTTTATCCCTGAGCCTCAGAATCTTTACCTATGACATGGAGATCAGGACACCCACCTTTAGGGCTCTTGTGAAAATTCAGTGAGATAAAGTGCTTAGCACAGGTTTATGGGGCAGAAAGTGCTAAATAGATGGTAATTACCACCATTGCTAGATTTTCCTGTCTATTAAATAGCTGTCACATGAACCATCAAACAAAGCCACCTACTAGCTTTGAATTCATTTCTAAAACTACACAAGGAGTTGGAGACTTACTGCATTTTATTTTTTCCTGAATTCTTTACTCCACCTTTAATAGAAAAGGGGTCTAATTTGTTCGACTTTCTGGTTTGTACCAGCTGTTCTCAACCCGGGACAATTTTGGAAATGACTGAAGACATTTTTGGCTGCCACAACTGGTATGGGGTGAAGGGTGGTAGGGATGCTATTGCTAACTAGTGGGTAGAGGCCAGGAATGAAGTTGGACATTCTATAATGCACAGGACAGGCCCTCTACAACAAAGAATTACCAGCTGAAAAATGTCAGCAGTGTTGAGATTGAGAAACCCTGGTTTATAGCGGCCAGGGATCCAGAGCCGGGCGAGCTCCAGGGTGATGTCATGCAGGGGAGACCCATGCTGGCCTGCGGTGAGACACGTTACACGTGGGGGAGCTTACCATTTCCTTGCAGACCCCTCACCTTACCACCGCCGCCGCCTCATATCCTGCTCAGGGCCCTCCTGGGAACCCAGGGAAACCTTGCAGCAGATGGGGTTTCGCTTAGTCACATTCTCTGCAGCCAGATTGGATTACATCGACAGCAGCGCTGGCTCTGTGAGACCAAAGTTCCCTGGTGCTCTCCGGGCTGGCCTTTCACCTTCCAGGACCCCAACTCACCCCAACACAGGCTTGGAGAGGGGCTTATTTGCAGTTCTGTCTAACAAAAGGAAGAAAACAGAGCAATAGAAAAAGCGGAAAGGATATTTGCATCTTTTGTTGAGGGCAGAATCCGGATTTCCGACTGTGTACTTCTTGGGTTTATCATGACAGGTGATATGTAGTCATAATTTTTAAAGAGCAATATATAAATGACAGAAATCTTGGAGTTTATATTTCATATGTGTCTTAGTTCAGGCTGCTATAACAGAATATCATAAGCTGGGAGGCTTATAAACAACTGAAATTTAGTTCTTACAGTTCGGGAGGCTGGGAAGTCCAAGATCAAAGTGCTGGCAGATTCCATCTTTCGTGAGGGCCTGTTTTCTCCTGGTTCATAGATGGCTAGCTTCTTGCCATGTCCTCACATGGCAGAGGGGCAAGGCAGCTTGCTGGGGCATCTTTTTTGTAAGGGCACTAATTCCATCGATGATGTTCCACCTTATGGACAAATTATGACCTAATCACCTCCCAGAGGCTCCACCCCCAATACCATCACATTGGGAATCAAGTGTCAACATATGCATTTTATAGGTACACAACATTCAGCATACAGAAATATGAAAGTGTAAGAATCACTAGTAGTTTCTGAGCAATTATAGTCGTCTAACTATTATGTTGTTTGTTTAACAAGTATTGGTTCACAGAATTCTAAAACAATGATGTGTATATCAGTGTCTCCACTTGATATTGATATAATGGAGGGTCAGCAAAGCTGGCTCACTCAAGGGCAATAATTACTGGGTGGGAAAAGCCAGGATTCCAACCATGTCTCACATTCTTCAAGGCCTCAATCTTAACTACCCAGTGAGAGGCAAGTTTGGGTTGGTTCCAGTGAGAAGAAAGCTATCCTTTTGCAGAAAGCATGGCTAATCTAAGACCTCACAGTCACTGGGGTGTGATGGGAGTATCTCCGCCTCCTCTTGGCAGTCCTCTTCAGTGAACAGGTGGAACAGGTAAGCTTGGTTACTGGTGCCTCCCCTCGCACCTGCATTCTATGTGTCCCACAATGTGTACATGTGCTCCTGTCTCAAATTCCAGGAGTTCACTGCATATGCAATGCTGGGCACCAGGGTCCTAACATTCAGTACCTCCTTGTAAGAGGTCAAGTGTGAAAAAGAGACAAGGAGCAGGACTATTTCAATCCAGAAGGATGAGTCCAGTGTCTGAGGTAGGTACCTGCTAGATGAAGGTCATCTAACTCAGGCTGCAGGGAAGATCAGCTGGTTTATCTGAATTGAGTTTTGAAGTAAGCTCAAAGCACAATAGTTGTAGTTTGCGAAGGGTGTTTTGATGGAAGGAACGGCACATGCAGGGAGGCATGGAAGAGGACTCAGGAGTGGTGAGTCCTTCAGAAGATGAGGGCACAGATGCCTGGGAGATGCGTAGCAGGAATAGGTCACAACGAGTGCTGTTTGCTAAGAAGTATATATTTATTCAGCTATTCTGACCTTCCAAAGATGACAACATTCACCTGGGAATGCAGACTTTCACAGTATTCAATGCAACACCCCACCAGGTGGCTCTGATGGAACTTGCTCTTCTTCTGTAGTATCTGAACACTCACAGTCACCCTGGTGTACTTGCCACCAGGTTACAGCCTGTAGTCATGAGCCCCTGGAGGCTGTGTCCACATACATCCTTGCTGCATATGCTAGGGTTTCTTGGCTGTGATATGTGATGTGGGCACTGATTCTCTACCTGCTTGGGTTCCATTCTATGTGGCCAAGTACTCTGCAATACAATGATATGTTTGCACCCTCCATCCCTAGGAAACTGATGACTGCTTCCATTCTCCAGAGAAGAAGGTTGAGTCACTGTGCTATTACTACGTGGAGATTTAACACCGTCTAGCCATGAGCATTCATGGAGGATACAAAAAGGGGGATGAGCTGGGAACTAGAATCACAGTTTCTAGTTTATAATCTATTTTTGGATAGGAAGCCGAACCACATGGAAAAGATTTGATAATGTTAACAAATGACACAATAATAACTAGCCGAGCCAGGAGGTGTTTCTTTTCAGCGTAAATGATGCTCTTTAGTTACACAGACTTCTGAGAAGTTAGCCTTCCGTCCTGTCTAAAATTCCATTTCAACTTTTAATGCTCAACCAAAACGCCCCCTGACGAGTAAATCATTCCTCAATAGTTAGCTCAGAATGCTTCTTTATATTTTACTTGCATCTCCATTCCTTGATTACCCCCCTTTGCCTGGGTCTTAAATAATTGCTTCCATATGTGCCTCTTTCATGAGATTATAAAATGAGGAGAAGTAACATTTATTATGAGACTCTATGTGGCAGGCACCGGGATAATTGTTTTATAAATTCTATTTCATGGAAATCTTCTCAAATTGACTATGGGCAGATGTTACCAGCCTCATATTAAAAATGAGTAAGTGGAGGTTCCCAGGTTTTTAAGCTCCTGGAGGGCTTAAGATTTATGCCTTTATCTAGCTCTGCATGTTCCCCTAGCATGGCATCACAGTTCCCTGGGTATGGTAAGAAAAAAAAATGTCTTATTAAAATCCATGAAATCTTCCCTCCCCCCATGGAAGTAATGCAATGTTCATGCAAGGTCAATTTTATATTTAAAAAACAAAAGTATGCAAGGAAATCTCAACAGTGCTGTATCCAAGAAGTCAGAGGACTAAATATCTTGGGCTCCTGCCATAGGCATTTACCATGAAGTAAAGGACATGTATTGTTCTGTGCTTCATCATGGTAGAAAGAATGTTCAGTGACGTCAGGATATATTTTAGGATCAGATTTGCAACATTCTGCTCCCAAACAGCTGTGTGTCAGGACAGCGGCAGGGCTTGGGCCCCTGGACCACCCGGCGTTCTGCCGTTCTGCCCCTTCTCATCATGTCTCTTGACCTTTCACAAGCTCAACATCTCTTTCCCTTGATGAAACACGACCTTTCCTTGGGTCAATCTTTGATTTCAGAAAGTCTTTATCTGCGTGTCTGTGTGTGTTGGGGGAAACAGGAAAGAATGAGGAAATATTAATAATTTCCATTCAGTAGTCTGGAACCTACTCTATTGGAAAATTGGCTCTTCTTACCAACACCCCCCACCCCACCACCCCCCAAAATACAAGCTACAAGAGCTCTTCTTTTGTCAGGGAAGGGAAGTGGGAAGATTCTAGTGATATTAAAAACAAAGATCACCAGGTTTGGTGATTGCTGGCACGTGGAGAATGGGAGGCCCAATGATGGCAATGCGCAATTAACTGAAATGGAATTACGGAAGAGAGAGAAGTAACTGCTGTTTGGGTCTGGTAGTCCCAGTTTAGGAATAAAGGCAACAGGGCAAAAGGACTCCTTTGTGAGTCTGGTCTTAGCAGAAAACTGCCTATGCAACATTCACCTCCAGATATGGCCCTGAAACATGTACGCAGTACCCCCTTGCTTAAGATGAAAACAAGAATAGTCGAAGCCTATCCCTAGAGGCCCTCTCCCCACTGGTTTGATGTGTCTTTATTCTCACAGTTCAGAGCAGTGAGATAGCAATCATAATACTTATAGAGTGATGGTAGTATGGCTAGGCTCATGTAATCCCGATTGCCTAGATTTGTAAATGTTAAATTCGTACCAGTTATGTAAAGTTGGTGAAATTACCCAAGTCACCTGTGATTCCGTACACGGAATCACAGGGTTTAGTTTCTTAGTTGATAAATCTGTTGTAGAGAGAAAAAATATGTGGAACTATATGTAAAGGAGTAGGCACCCGATAAATATTGACAAACCAAATGACAATTTCTTACCTTATTCTTGTCTTGTTCTCTTCTCAGTATAAAATACTGTCTGCATTTTAGAGATTCAGAGCCCAGGGTTTTTTTGTTTGTTTATTTTTAAAGAAAAGAAAATTGAAAAGTCAACTGAAGTTTTTTTCTGAATCCGTTTATATCCACTATTGGGATAAGCATTTTTCTCATGTCCTCTAACCTAGAATTATCATCCCAAAGTCTTTATCTAGTCATGTGCTTTCCTGTTGCCCAAAGGATGGAGGTCAGTTTCCAAATGTCTTAGTAAGACTTTTCTACATTTTGAATGTTTGTGTCTCCCACAAATCTAATCACCACTGTGATGGTATCTGGAGATGGGGGCCTTTGGGAGGTGATTAGGTTAGGGGATAAGACCCTCATGAATGAGATTACTGCCCTTATAAAATAAAAGAGACTCAAGAAAGCTACCTTACCCCTTCCACCATCTGTAAACACAGCAAAAAGAGACCATCTATGAACCAGACAGCAGGCCTATGCCCACACCAGTCCTGAATCTGTTGGTGCTTTGGTCTTGGACTTCCCAACTCCGGAGCTGTGAGCAATACATTTCCATTGTGTATAAGCCATCTTGTCTTAAGCATTCTGTTACAGCAGGCTGAATAGACTACAATAGCTTTCAAGGCCCTTTGTAACCTATTCCCAATTTGCTTCATAAGCTTTATCTCCTGTTCTTACCAGCTAAATGCTAACCCTTTCCTCTGCTTTAGCCGTTTCTCATATATGTCTCCATGCTAAAGTATGTGTGCTTCCTTCTGCTGGAACTTTCCTTACTTCTCACTTCTTAATTAAAAAAAAGTAAAAAAATACTTAAAATATTGCTGAAATGTCATCACTTTTTGCAGTGTTGATCACTCCATTTGCTCTGAGCCCTAGCACCTGGAAGTTCTTCTAGTACAACACTTATTACAGAGTATCTCAAGTATTTGTCCTTGAATTTGTCTTTCCTTTAGCAAATTGTTAACCCTAGCCTGTGTCTTCTCGGTGTTAGTAGGACCTGATCCTAACCCAGAGCTTGACTTGGCACAGAGTTAGTGTTTAGAAAACCCTCAGTGAATGAATCAATAGATAAGCATACCCTACTTAACAGTGAAGTGACAGTAGGTACATGACACGCATTTTCCCTCATCGCCCTTGCCCTTGCCTTCACCCCAGCTTAGAAATCTACTCAGAAAGGAGAGCATCTAGAACCAAACAAAGAAGGGAAGAACATGCTGAGAAATGCTACACATATGTATTGCTTTGTGTGTGTTCCCCCGATAAGGCATTGGTATTATATACTGAAATTATATTTAGATATATGAAATATATATTTAGTTTAATATATTTATTATATATGAAACAAATATATATTTGTTTTTGTTTTTTAAGTTTTGGATTAATATAAGGGTACATGCAATTAGCATTCATTGTTTGCATTTGTAAGGTAAAGTCTGAGTTGTAATTGAGTCCTTCACCCAGGAGGTGTGTCACATACTTCTACATTGTACCCATTAGGTGGGAACTTAGTCAATCGCCTCTCCCATCCCTCCTTCTTTAATTTAATTGTGTTTTCCTCTTGTGTGGGGCTATACTTTTTAATCTACTAGTTTCAGTTTAGTACTGAGCACATGGGATTCTTGCTTTTCCATTCTCAAGATAATTTACTAAGAAGAATGATCTCCAAATTTATCCAGGTAAATAAAAAAGAGATAAAATCTCCATCTTTTTTATGCATATATCATAGTTTATTAATTCTTTCATAGATCAATGGGTGCTTGGATTCTTTCCACATCTTTGTGATTGTGAATTGAGCTTTTATAAACATTTGAGTGCAAATGTCCTTATGGTAAAATGATTTTTTTTCTTCTGGGTAGATACTAGTAATGGGATTATGGGATCAAAGATAAGGTCTACTTTTAGCTCTTTGAGAATTCTCCGTACATCTTTCCAAAAGACCCTGTTAGTTTGCAATTCTACCAACATTTCATAAGTGTTTACCTTTCTTTGCACCCATACCAGCATCTGTAGCTTTGGAACCTAGTGATGTTGGCTATTCTCACTGGGATTAGGTGATATCTTAAGGTAGTTTTGCTTTTCATTTTTTTGATGCTTAGGGAAGATGAGCATTTTTTCATATATTTGTTGTTGGCCATTCCTTTGTCCTTATGGGAAAATATTCTGTCTCTGTTTCTTCCTAGTGATTAATGAAGTTGTTTGCTCTTTTCTTATTGATTCGCTTCAGTTCTTTGTAGATTCTGGTTATTAACCCTATGTCAGATTTATAACATGTGAATATCTTCTCCCATTCTGAAGGTTGTCTATTTGCTTTGTTCATTGTGTCCTGAGTTGTGCAGAAATTCTATATTGTTCATTTAAAGAGATTTTATTTATCTCTCCACAAAGACCTAAGATATAAAAATTTTTCAATTTTTTAATGTAAGTTAGGGAACCATTACATAGACCATTATGGGTCCAGGGACAGGGACACAGGACCTGGACTGATTGGCTGAGGATAAATGAGGAAGCCTGGACTTTGTCCAATCTCATCCCAAACTGATGTGTCACATTTACTTAGGAAATGTGTCATTCTCACTTCCTTTACACAGATTTGTCCATTAGTATATCTGAATATCTGACCCCCTCAAACACCTTCCATTTGATCTCCCCTGTTATAATCAGTGCAGAGCATCCACTATGATTAAATACATTCTTCCTTAAAAGATTGCTTTTATGCTCCCCAAAATATTCTTGAAAAAAATATGTACCATTCAAGTTGATGAATGTTTTTATTATAAGTTTAACTAGTTCAAAACAATATAATGTTAAGTATTTTAAAAACACATAGTACAGTATACCTCTGTAAGTTGACCACCCAAGTGACTGCAACAAACTGGTCATCATAACAGAGGTGGTCAACATAAGTAACTAGGCCCCCTATATTGACACATACATGTGGCACCAGTCTATGAAAATTTGATCAATTTACAGAGTTGGTCAACATAGGATTGTTACCATAGGTAACCGTAGTTACCTATGGAGGTTCTACTATATAGCCTTTTAAAAATAAAATTGTCTTATCACTCTTTTAAATAGATTTAGTGGATTTAAATACCACTGTGATTTGATACTACCAATCATCTATTTAAAAATATAGGCATATGATCTTCCCAGTTTAAAATTTAGTTTCTTTTTTTCTCTTAAAGTGTGTTTCTGTTTCATTTCCTTATTTTTATTCCTGAATTTCTTTCATTGGTCTCATCCTGTTCTTCTGAAAGTAAGCATGTATATAAATTGACATTAACATTTTTTAATCTTCTATAAGATTAAATTATCATACCAATTATTAGAAGTACCCAAATGGTTAATCTACCATACATTTATCAGAATTTTGGCGAATATGACATGAAACAAAGTTTTATTATAAATGCTTTTCTGAATGAGATGGACTTTTTGTTTCATTTGATCACATGTCTGTTGAAGAATATTCATTAATGCCAGTGTAAGATGTTACTATATAAATTCTGTTCTTAGTTTTCATCTTTTGGTTGTAAGCACTGAGAAATCTTTAAGGAAAACTCATTATTATAGCAGTTTTATGACCTCCTACCAGGTTGTATGCCAAAAATCATATAGGGATCAATTGTCAAAAAGCATTTTTAATGGTTTCTCAATGGACATTTTTAATTAGGCTTCCCTTTAGTTTTAGTGGAACCAAAGCATTGAAAGTCATCTCACTTGTAGAATGATTTGTTAGTAGGTCATTAGTCATTCACTTTTCCAACACTTACAATAGAATTTTGAATTGTACCTTTGTTTTTGGTCCTCCAGAAACTTTTATACTCCCATGGCAATCTCAGATGAGAAAGAGGCATGGCTTCCTTTTGTAAAGCAAGAGAAAGCATTTATGAAAAGTGAGTTCCATCCTCAGATTCCTGTGAAAGAGTGCACATTGGAAGCTGGGATCTGAAAATGCCCTTGAAACTATATCTTCCAACTGGAGCCTTGGAAAATCTTAGAGTATCTGTGGGGGTACAGTGCATCAGAGTTCGAAAATTACTATATGAGGGCTCAGCACCTGTAGCTCAGAGGCTAGGGCACCAGCCACATACACTGGAACTGGCAGATTAGAATCCAGCCCAGACCTGCCAAACAACAATGACAACTACAACCAAAAAATAGCCAGGTGTTGTGGCAGGCTCCTGTAGTCCCAGCTACTTGGGAGGCTGAGGCAAGTGAATCATTTAAGCCCAAGAGTTGGAGGTTGCTGTGAGCTGTGACGCCATGGCACTCTACCAAGGGTGACATTAAAAAAAAAAAAAGAAAAGAAAATTATTGTATGAGATATCCTTTCCATAATTAAATTATGTCTCTCCAGAGAGGAGAAAATGGGCTATTCATTATTAAGAGACAGAAAAACTGAAAGTATGAACTGAGAGTATGTTCTTAGTGGCCATTTCAAATGGAGTTCAGGAAATATCATGAGACACACAAGCAACTCACTAGTCAGCTGGCTGTTTATTGCTTCTATCACATCCTGGCCCAGAAAAATAGTTCTACAGAGGAGAGTTAATGGATGTTTGCAAGCTCCCTACTCTTACATCTGTCTATAATGTCTATTCATTCTTAGCATAGTGCACACATGGAGGGTCCCTCAGGAGTCTTGTTGTCCTGTGAGCATTGTCCTAAGTTGGAGATGGGAAGGGAAAAGACCGAGGTAGAAGCAGAGGTTCAACAGGACATAGGGTGTATATGTTGAAGGAGGGGTTAACTTAATAGATAATATATAGATTTTAGCATGCATACAAAATTAAATATTGCTTTCTTCTTTTTACCTCATATCTCTTTCTAAATAAATCTACATGTACCTCATTCTTTTTAACTACAACATACTGTTCAGTTGATTCCAAACTTTTGCTATCGCCAACAATGCCCTGATAAACATCCTCTTTGTGAATTTGTCTTGTGGCACTTCTGAGAATTTATCTGAAGAATAAATTCTGACAAATGGATTGGCTGGCCAGGTGTGATGACTCAAATCTATAATCCTACCACTTTGGGAGACTAGCCTGAGCAAAAGGGAGTCCCCATTTCTAAAATCTAGCTGGGCATTGTGGTGGGTGCCTATAGTCCTAGCTGCCTGGGAGGCTGAAGTAAGAGGATTGCTTGAGCCCAAGAGTCTGAGGTCTGAGTAAGAAGATTGCTTGAGCCCAAGAGTCACCATGGCACTCTACCCAGGGTGATAGAGACTATCTCAAAAAAGAAAGAAAGAAAGAAATAGACTGGCTGCCACAAAGGTTCTGTCTATGCACTTCACGGTTTCTAGATATCGTCATATGGGTCTCTGAAGAGTTTACGAAAATTTACATTCCTAGCTATGGTAAACGGGAATGCCTGATCTTCCACATCTGGCCAACACTGGGTATCCTCAAACATAGTTCAATGTAGGATTTGGATAGTTTGAGTTTTGAGTTTGACTTACAGCATCTTTCTTGGCCACCCCAATCTACATCTCCTCAAAGCAATACAGCTGGTGATGGCTAAACAGACTCTGCCCAGAGGCTGAATGCTCCCGCTTCAGTGGGAACAGGGCATGTTTCTTTAGTCTGTGCCCTACTTGGCATCTGTGCCTCTTAGACCCAGCCAGTGTGCAGAGCCAGCCTCTCTGACGGGCAAGAAAGAATGGATTGGAAACAAATCGATCTTTTCACAGCTGGCTGTTCTCCCTCCCCTCAGCTTGGACCCAGCTTAGAACAAGGTTGCCGATGTTCTGCTGCAACAAAGATGGTATTATTGAGGACTGCCTCTATGGGGAAAGCCTTGTGCCCCAAGGATCAGCTCTGTAGTTTCAGCTGTGACAAGCCAGGACTGCAAACATAGCTGTGCATCTCCAAGGGTCTCCAGAGAGACATCTAACCCATCCTGTTGATGGCGACGTACACTTCTATCAGAGTCCGTGACTTCATTTAAAGGATGTGGATGACTCAATCCAACAGCATATAGCCCCTTATTCATCCTTCCTGGAGGTCTGTGGTCAGGGTGTAGGAGAGTTTGGGGTGCAAATAGAAGAGGATAAGTGAGCCGAGGGGAAAACGATGCAGTGTTTCTTGCTAGTGCCATCAGTCTTAATGCCACCCATCCCATTACTCTGCACAGTTGTTCTTTATTGTGTTTGTTTCTCCTGAGAGAAATCAATTTAGTTACCTGTTCATTTCCTGCCTCCTCTACTAAGAATAAAGGCTCCATGGGGGCAGAAACATTAGTTTGCCACTGCATTGCCAGTTTCTCGAATATCTCCTCCTGGTTCACTGGAGATGCTTCGTAGACATTTGTTGAATGAATGAATGGTTTTAATAAGTACCCTTTTGTTGGACAATTTTACCATATGAGTTGCTGCTTAATATTTAAACTATGTGAGGTAGAGATGTTATCTTTAGTCATGGCTAAAGACTACTCTTTGTCACACAGCTGGCAGTTGATAGACCTTAGGTTTCCACTTAGCCTGACTGATTTTAAACCTGTCTTCTAGACCACTAGGATTCTGATTTTTCAAAGTATAAATTGAAAAGTATTAAAGCCTTTGCAAACAGTGAGGAAAGTGGCCATCCAAGATAGTTCCTGGTAAAGGGGTATGTTCAATGGGAGCAGATAGTGCTCCTTGACCTTTTCAAAGTAAGCAAGTCCCAACATGTTAAATGTTTATTAAATCCTTATTTGTATTTGAGGCAAACAGTAGGGCTACTTTATATGCATTTGCACAAATGTTGGGACTTTTGAACTGAATAAGAAGGAGATTCTAAAAGATCTTTTTGCAGGCCAGGACCAGGCTTGAACGCACGACCCCTGGTATATCAGTCTGGCGACCTACTCCTTGAGCCACAGGCTCTGCCTCTGAAAGATCTTTATGTTGACAATGAGTGCCTGCAGGGAAGGGCACAAATACTTAATAAGGTTATGTCCTGTGCTAGGAACCATGCTTTAAATGTATGAGTCCATTTAGTCTTTATCATAACAATATTTTTCTTTCCTTTTTTCCCTCCCTCCCTTCTCTATCTCTCTTCCTTTCTCTCTCCCTCTCATCCCCCTTCCCTTGCTCTCTTCCCCCTTCTCTTTTTTTCTTTCCAACTTCCAGATAAGAATTTGCAGTTCAGCTTGGGCAACCCAAACATAGTGGTAGAACCAGCATTAGACTCTGCATCTCTTTCTAGCCACTGTGCCACCAAGAGTTAGACAGGGCCTCTGGTTTCTGTTGACTACATATAGTCATTGGCACCGACAGTGCTTTGTGAATGACTGATTGGCAGGCCCGACAGCCTGGGCCTTAGACAGTGAGCCCCAAAGCCTCCTCGGGGTTTGGCGCCATGCCTGGTATGACTTTATTCTTTAACTGTTTCTTTCTTTTGTCTGCCAGCCCCCTGAGGGAGCCCTGTCTCCTTCCAGCTCAGCTGGAATGAGACGTCTCCACGAGGGTTCTGAAAACTCACACTCTGTGCTGTGGTTTTTCCCTGAGAACTGGCTGCAAGGTAATGTTCTGAGATCAGTCCTTCCAGTTTCCAACTCAAAGATCCTCAAACTCCAGCCTCCCATGGGTTTTGAGCTGCCAGTTATGATGAAATATTAGCATTGAAGAAAATATTTTTTTTTCTAGTTGGGTTTCTAACAAGGATAGCTTTTTAGGATGATTTATGTACTTTGAGTATTTTCAAAGTTTCTTTCAATGTTGTTCCTTCTTTGGCATTTCTCCTATCACTTGAGCTCAGCTTGCTGCTGCTCTGGAATCAGCCTTTTTAAAAATTCTATCTAAAAGCACCTGACTCATGTTCCATGAAACTGAAAATTGTAGGAGAATTCTTTATATGAAAATCCAATAGATTGTGTCGTAGACATAGTCAGCTCCAAAGAAGTAGAACTTGCAATAGTTGGGGATGAAATTGTTCCTCTGAAATAAAAAAGACCCTTAAAAAGGGAGTTTTCCCAAGCATTTTGCTCTTTATCCATTGTTTGTTCTTTCATGTACTCATTTGCCAAATACTGTTTACTCTGTGTTGGATTTTGTGCTGTTTGTGAAGAATATACATAGTAGTGAATCTGATAAAATTCTGTCCTCACAAATCCAAGTCTATTGTGCTAGCTAGGTGAGTAAAGATGCCCCTTGACTTAAGATGGAGTTATGTCCCAATAAACCCATTGTAAGTTGAAACTGCATTTAACACACATAACCTACTGAACATCATAGCACAGTGTAGCTTACTTTCAATGATAATACTTATGTTAGTCTACAATAGGGCAAAATCATTTAACACAGAGTCTATTTTATATTAAATTGTTTCATCTGTCAGTATGCTAACTTGGGAAAAGATCAGAATATAAAATTTAAGGTATGTCAATATTTTGATTGTTTTGCATAATTATAAAGTCAAAAAAGCAATAAATCAAACCATTGTCCGTTGGAGCCTCCCTGTGATAGGGCCGGAGAGCACGGCACTGCTCATGCTCCTCCTCGGGAGCCCCCATCTTTGACTGGTCTTCTGTTCTGGCCCTGCGGTTCTCCCTCTTTCACATCACCATTTCCTACCTGTGTTTTTCTCCTTTTCTGTTTGACCATGTACTTCCCTCCATGCTAGGATATTTTTCCACATTCTCTCCATCCAAGTAACTCATCCTTCAAGTCCAAAGCTGCATATTACATCTCCCAGGAAGCCTTCTCTGATCCCCCAACATTAGGGTTGCACCCCTGATGTGTGTCCTCATGGCCTTGTCAACTGTAACACATATTATACTCTATTGAACTGGCTGCTTCTTTGTGTTCTTTTGCTGCTAGACTGTAAACTTTTTGAAGGCAGAGGCAAAGCTCTCTTGTTCACAAACATGTGCTTAACGCATAGCACATAGTCAGTGCTCAATTATTATTCTTGGAACAAACAAATCATCTGGAAACACAGGCCAGAAATTATGCATTTTGAGAACCTTACAGGTGTTTTTATGATGAGTAAATAAGTTAATGTTTGTAAAGACCTTAGAATAATGCCTATGCCTAAAAAATGAGACTGGTGCTGTGTGATAAAGGCTGGGATACACCTCGTTGCAAGGAATGAAGGGAGAAAGGAAGAGGCCTTGTCTAACACAACCTGGGAACCAGGATGGAGGGACTATTGAGGGAACATTTTATAGAGAAGATAAATCTTGGAAAACAAATGAATAGGAATTCTCAAGATGGGCAAACAGGTAAAGTGTCTCTGGAGTCAAGAGGACAGTATATGTAAAAGCACAAAAGTAGCAGCAAACTGCTTCTGTGGTTGGAAGAGAGCAGGTCTGGGTGGACGTGGGGTAAATGAGTCACAAAGGGCCTTATGGTCCAGTGGAAAGAGCAGCAGAGCGAGGAGAGGGAAGCGTGAGCATCACTCTTCAGGTGGCCTTGTGTGGGTCACTTCACTTGTCTCAACCTCAGGCTCCTCACTGAGCCTTGTGCGCTAGACGGTCTAGACTAGAAACTGCCTTCATTCGTAGACATTCAGGGGTTTTGGGGAGACTGGGAACTCCCCAAGGGCAAGGGCTTCATGCCTAATGTCTGGCAAATATTCGTGCTATTACTACATTCATCAGTATTATTACTTCTTCAACCCATATGATTATACGTGTAATGCTACATTACAGTAGCGTATTTCTACTGCCATTACGACTGCATTATTATATCAGTACCACCAGTACCACTAGACTGATACGTGATATAATATACTCCTACCACTGCTACTACTGTTACCACTCCTGGGACTGTTCCATGACCATGTTACAATGACTGCTCTGCTACTGGCAGTGCTCTTAATGACAGTGATATACTACTAATGCTGCCATTACTACCACACTGCCATTATTTCTATACGACTACTACCAGAAATAATAGCTGACATCTATTCAGATCCTACTCCATGTCAGGCTCTACTTTACACGTAGTAATATTTACACAACTCTTAATCCTCTCGACAATCTACAGATAGGTCCTATCGTTACTGCCATTTTCTGATTTAGAAGCGGAGGCTCGGAGGGTTTCGTTGACTTTCTCAAGAGGCTTGTGTTGAAATTCATGGAGTACGTTGTAAAGCCCACGCTCTCTTAAGGGCTCTGCGAAGGTAGGTTGAGTAATTGAATACCAGATTGACTGACTGAATGAAATTCAGTTTCTCTGCTGCTGTTCTGAGGTGTTATTTTAGGAATAAACCATAGGGAAATTAGTACTTCGTGAAGATGGGAATGGGAGCAGTTTCCTAAATCAAGGCTGGGCAAGAGTCTTTAGCCTAATGTATAAACTCCTACTTCTCAATCATCACGCAGCAAGCATTAGCTGCATAAGATGAAAGATAAAATGAGTTAGCAAATTTATTTATACTTCAGCAATGTGAGAGTATGAGGGCAAGCCTATGCCTATATGTTCATTTCGGATGAAATAAGACAGCCCCGGTCTCCTTAAAGAGATGAGAGGCGTTTACCTGAAGGCCCCTGGCTTGTGCTGCCATGTGGTGGGGAGAGGGAGCTGTTACTCTGTCTAGGGGACTATATCTTTTGAAAGTGTGCTTAGCTCCGTTCCTTTAAGGATCTCTATCATTTTGTATATTATTCACTTACAAACCTTCTAAAATCATACATATGTAAGAAGAACATCTTATTAACTCCACTCCATGGGTATTGGCTCTATTAACTTGCGATTTCCCCCATTGGCCTGCTGATTGGATTTGGAATCTGTGCTTCATCTTGTGCATCCTCTGGGCTCTGTCTTGGGCTGCTGGAACATTGTGCTCCCCCAGCTGTTGGAAGTAGCCTACTGTTGTAGCCAGAAGTGGTTGCTGAGCATCCGAACAGCAAGACCAAAAGGGGTGAAAAAAATGGAAGTCATAGTTAGTAAGCGACTGACCTCATTCTGCAGGAATTCTTTCTGGAAAGAGAGCAACAAAATATTGTGACAGGCAGTAAGTCATCTGTAAGTATGTTTACCATGGAATTCTAGCAAAAGAAATGGCTCGAGAAACTTCCTGGGTAACACAAGTGGAGTCTGCTCGGAGGCCGTAAAGGAGTGACTGTCAACCTTCAGCTGTGTGAGGGTGGCTGTCTACTCCTGTGCAGGGTCAGCTGAAGCTGCGGCAGCACTTGAGCTATCCAAACCGTTAGGACGGTGTTTATAAAAGAATATTCCGTTTTTTTAATCAGCTTGGCTAAAAAGACCAGTCAAGGGATATATGAGGAAAGAGAACAGAGCAAGCTGCCCTTTACTGAGTGCATAGCTCGGGATTTTTAATACCATTTCCATTTTACGGAGGCTTAGGTAGATTAAGGAATTTGCCTAAATTCACAAAGTTTGTCAGTTCCAGAGTCTGGGTTTTAGCACAAGTGTCTCTAACTCCAGAGAGACTTGGCTTCCTTGAGTCAAGGCTATACATGGCATATGTTTTTCCTTTTCAGTTGCTCTAGTCATTGTCCTAGGTATGTACAATGTTGAAATGCTGAGACATGGGGTTGGATGGACCTTTAGACATTGCTTCGTTCTTCTCACTGTACAGATAGGAATGGGTCCAGAGCAAAAAGGGCCTTTCTCAGACTATGCAAAGACTAGGGCCAGACCAGAAGTTGGCAGACTCTCTGTTCAGAATGCTTTCTCTGACCAGGTTATCACTCTTATCTATTTTGCTCACTGCTTAAAATGATGTAATTTATGGCAATATTATCTCTCCTTCTTCTAGACAGGTCATTGCTAAATCCCAAGTCTTCTTTTATCCCATGGTTCCTTTTCGGCTGGTGGTTGTCAGCATTTGATCTATAAAACTTTTGCCTTTGCAGTGAACAACCTTGTTATATAGGGCATTGGAGATGCAAAGATAAATCTATCCTGGCTGTGAGCTTCAATAGCTTGCTCATGAATTGGAGAGCTGGACATATGAGAATAACTCACTTCAATGGGTTGGACAGTCTTATGTCATATATACTTGGGGATATAGATGCAGAGAGGAGGGTGCCTACCTCAGCCTAGGAAATTAGAGGGGACTTCCTGGAGGTTTAATGAATTAAACTGACTAATGATTTCACCCATAAAACAAATATCCAGCAGCCTCTTCTGCTGAGCTAGACACTCTTCTAGGTACTAAGAGATGCAGCCCTAAGAAAGTAAAAGTATTCCTCAGTCTAGTGGGAGAGAGGTGACATAAAAGGAAACAAAATATTATTCAGCGTAGCAATAGTGAGAAGGACTGTAACAAGACTAGGGTCTCAATAGTGATAGAGGATTGAGGATTTCTTTCTCAAAGGGTGGCTGGGGAAGTCCTCTTTAAGAGGATGTCTTTGATTAGAGAACTAAACAAAATGGCAGAAAGGCAGAAAAGAACCTTGCAAATATCTGCAAGAGTGCTGCCCAGGCAGAGTAGTAGTAAAAGGCAGGACCAATGTCTTGAGTCAAGAATCAGCTTGGAGTATTTGAATAAAAGCAAAAGCCAGTGTGAGCACAGCGGAGTTACGAGGGTTACTGCAGGGAGAGTTAGCGGCAGAGACTTGGACAATGAGCAGATTGCATGCTGCTTAGGTCATAGGTGGGTAGTGAAGGAGGGCTTTTCCATTGTCCCGCCCCAGGCTGGCATCACTGATAATATTATGACATCAGTGCATAGAGAAAGACAAAGCTAATATCAAAGGAATCATTCTGATTGTGCGTCTTGAGGTGTTACTATTAAATTAATTAACACATTCCTGGCTGTGAGGCCAGGTTCCTTCAGAGCATCTCTTTGGAAAATGCAGGGTACAGCACCCCCAGCCCCTGCGCTCGCTCCCACCCCACTATGCATCCTGCCATCACCATCTCTCTCTCCGATTCTTTGTCTTCTTGCTAACATCCCTTGAAGGAGATGGTTCAACTCCAAGTAAAGCTGTCTCCATAAATATTTAGACGGAATAGAAAATGTGCCAAAGATGCAAAGAATCTGTCCAGAGGGAAAACAGACCCTTCCCTTTGTTGTTTCTTCAGGCTTGTAATTTAATTCACGCATACGTGTCTTTGAATAATACATCACTATCAATTTACCTAAAAGAGTCTCATAGAAACCTTAGCCTCTTCATTCTTCTGCTGTGCCCCACACGCCAGATTTTCTTCTCACCGTGGAGTATACATTCTTCCGTTTTTCCTTTCTCCCTTTTTCTCTTCTTTATTCCCATGTTTCTGATCACATACTGTGTGTCAGGCTCTGTTAAACATGTGTGTGCAGAGTCAACGTTCACTGTCCCTCCCCGACTCATGGTCACTTGTCAATTCATTTTAATGAAACTTCTCCTTCCATGTCCCCCTTTCCCTGAGTCTGTCCCCCTGAGGTCAACCCACTGTTCATATTACTAAATTCCGGGACCATCTTTCTGGTTCCTATTTTCCCAGACCTACCTCTTCACTGAAATGGATAATGTTAAGTGGTCCTGGCTGAAACTCACTTCTTTTTTTGACATCTATTTGCACCATTCTCCTACGCAGCCCTCTCTGACGATTCTTTCTCTGTAACTTAAGGTGTTGGCTTCTTGGGACTGTCTTTGATATTCTTCTCTGTCCAGCTCTATCTTACCTTACACTGTGCTCTCATTTACGCCTGGGCACTGACTCTAGTAGCTTCTGAATCTCTGTGCTCTGCCCAGATGTGATAGCTGGTTCCTGTTGGTGGGCACAGAATGCGAAGTCCTGGCCAGCTCGCATTGTCATCAGATTAATGGGTTTTAATGTAACCCTAGATGGCCTTCCTTATTTCTATTTAATATTCCAGTCCCATCCACGGTCTTCTCTTTACCAATGCTTAAATCATCTTGCTAGATATTTCCTTAAGAAGATAGAGACACCATGCTCTCTCAGTAATTGCATAATTGAAATTATTCCTTTTGAATGTTTGATGATGACACACTTTGACTTAATTTAGGTTTTTCAACCTTGTGAAAAATTCTAAAGCTGGAGGGATGTTTAAACTCCTTCCAGCTGCCTGTTTAGTTTAAAGAGCTCTTTTCTAGACCTGGCAGTGAGAGAGACTCTTTTCTCCTTTAATCAAATCAATTTTGACTGAAAAGAAGGTCAAGTTGACAGCCAGCATTTCACTAGCATTCCGCCTAAGAGTGCATACTTTTTTTCTGCTTTATTATTAATACATGAATTGCTTGATTTTAAGGGCTCTCAATCAACAGGCACCAAATGAATTTATAGCATGTAAAAATAGAAAGTGCTCAAGGCTGTACAGACAAAGGTAAAGGGCACAGATCTTTCAGTGTTCTGTGGGTATTATCATCTGCAATTTTGACCAATGAAGAAAGGGTCAGGGAAGGAATGTGACATGCTCCAGGCAACCCAACTGCAAAAACAGCCAAGGTGGAAAATCATCTCAACATGTAACTCCTAGAGCAACGACTTTTTGCCAACACACAGCAAATCAAAAGATAATAAACCCATTGATCTTTCCTTAGTAATGATTGCAAATTGTTTAAGTCAGTAGCACATGTGTAAGGTTCAACAGTGCTATAATTTGAAAGTTAAAATGATGAGAATTTTTGTCCTGGTCCAGCTTTTTATTGTACTGTATCACTGCGGGGCATTATTAAACCTCATTTTTAGTTGGAAGTTGAACTATTCTTAGGAATTATGCTAGTGTTCTCAGGAATTATCAATTCTTGCAGTTAAGATAATGAGGCATGGTTATAATAGTATCTTTTTTTTCTTTATTTTTGCCTATAAATTAGTACATATTTGATTGAGCAGGCACTCATCCTTCACCCCTCATGGAGACACTTGGTAGAATCTTTTCTCACCTCTATTTTTCCCCTCAGCAGGAAAGAAATGGAATACAATGGAGGTGTTTGGAAGACATTACAGAACATACTTAGCTTAGGTCTGGTTCTCAATGTGGTCCTAGGACCATCAGCATCAGTATCGGTATCACTGATACTGATCAGTATCACTAGGGAACATGTTAGAAATGCAGGCTCTCAGCTCCACTCCAGCCTCCTGAACCAGAGGCTCTGCGTCCAGCCCTGTGTGTGCCAACAAGCCCACCAGATGGTTGTGGGGCCCACTTGAGTTGCTCCTTCAGCCTCTCTGATATGCCTGTATAAAGAGGGGCTATGTTCTGTTCTGTTTTCTGATATATGATTTTTAAAAAGGATTTTCCTGGCAAGACTGAGGGAAGACATGTAGTTATGCACTGTTTCTGGGAACTGAATGTTCTTATATGTTAATTTCAAGCACAGTGTTGAAAACCTGGTGACTTCACATACCTAAACCATGTTCTCCAATCAAGCTTTTCTCTACTGAAGATGACAAGTTGAACCCTTTATCGAATATGACTCTCATTTCAATGTAGAAGTTGCTTCTAAATTTGACATGGGAGGAGGAAGCAATGTCACTTTTTGGGCTTCTGAAATCATGAAGATTGTTACTTATTTTTCTTTACGTCCACATATCAATTACATCTAAAGCTGGGAGGAGCTTTGGAGTGGTCCAGCTCATTCATTTTACAGTTGTGGTAACCGAAGCCCAGAGAAGGGAAGGCATTTTCCCAAAGGCATTCAGCAGATGCAGATGAGGCATGGTTACAATAGTATCATTTTTGGGGGCAGATTCCTGGGCTGAGACACACACATCTAGCCAACATGGCTGTACTGCATCTTAACCAGCTCCAACTTAAGATGGAGGAAATGTGTATTTGGAGCAATTAATCTCAGTGCAGTGACGATTTCCTAACTTATATTTCAGTCTAGAAACCATGGGTGTCCCTGTATCTACCTCATTTTCATGACCCCCCTGGTGAATACGGCTTCTCTCAATGTCACATCCTTCTGTCCTGCCCCAGCTTCTCGTATCCAACTCCATTGATAGGAATTGAAAATGAATTGCAGCTGTTTAACATCTTTCTGGAAGGGACCAAATTCTCAATCCTAAACTGAGTGTATCTCAAGGGAAAACACGTGTGTACTGAGGAAGTGCTCCTAACCATGACGCCAAGCTAGCCCTGGTTTCCTTTTAGTCATTTTTCCTTTTAGCTTACACTCTAATTATTTCTCCAAATTGGGTTACTTGATCTCCTGCCAAAGACATTTCCTATGCATCTACAAATCCAGCTTTCAAAATTGAGTTTTGACCTATCTAATTTTCATGGACATTATGCTTTTCTCTTCCCTGACTCCTCTTGTTTGCTGTCTACTTGTATGTATTCTTCAAGTTCAGAAGTTTCATGGCAGCTCGTGGCTGTGATGCTCAGGACCAACCACTTTACCTTTGAGGCTTGGTATTTCCATCTAACCTTTATTGACAATTACTACATGCCAGATAAGGCGCTAAGCTCAGTACTATTACAATCCGCACTTTTAAGATGAACATCTGTGGCATAGTGAGGTTATGTAACCTTTCCAAGACTAGCAAGTGGTAGAGACAACATTGGAGCCCTGGTTATCTGAGCCCATAGGTTGCCCTTTCACCTTGGGTTATATCATTAGCTCTAGGTGCAAGGGCTGGGAAGATGCCCTTGTACACTTCTTCTTCTTCCTTTTTTTTTTTTTGCAACAGGGGATTCTTTGAGGGTTGTACTGAGCCCAGGTCATCGGTCTCCAGGAAGATATTGCACAATGAGAAATGTGGTGGTTTTCTAGGTTAGCCCAGCTGGTGGGAGAGGGGAGGGCTTGCTGGATATTAATTGCTCGAAATACACATTTCCTCTATTTTAACTTGGAGCTGATTAAGGTGCATCAAAGCCATGTTGGCTGGATGTGTGGGTCTCACCCAGGACAGGGAGCCTGCCACCTCCAGCTAACTTGCTGACCGCCTTTGGGAAAATGCCTTCCCCTCTCTGGGCTTCAGTTGCCACACTGTAAAGTGAGTGAGCTGGACCACTCCAAAGCTCCTCCCAGCTTTAGATGTAATTGATGTATGGATATATTGCTGCAGTAAGGGGACAATAGAATTGATAGGCTTTATAGAAGCCAAACAGTCTAATTTCGATGTCAACAAGAAAATGGATGGTTCTTGGGGAAATGATCACGGATTTGTCAGTAGTATACACCAACTAAAGCTCACCCACAGACAGCTCTTGGTGTGAAGATACCCAGTGATATGGAGTATGTGCGAGACCCTGGAGGTCCTGCTGTTGGCCTGGTGTCCCACCATGGCCCCAGGTTATAGGCAGGCCACTAGCAGTCTGCAGAAGGGATTCTCTAGTTCGGTTGAGGAAAAGGTTACAAATGTATGCAGTTTAGAGAGTAAGAATTAGTGGGAGATACCTATGGAAATCAAAGGTCTGCACAGAATTTATCTCTAGGATCTAAGAAGCATAGGGATAACATTACTTGCTTTTTATGTAAAATTCTTTCCGTGGTTTGTTTCATTGACCCAAGCAGAATTAGTCTAGAGTTTGTACTCTGACATGCAAACTAAACTTTTGGAGGGATGTAGTGACTGAGCTGGGCCTTGAATTGTCAGTGGGAATTAGACGATGAAGGAAGATGGCAAAGGTTAAGGTTCCAAAAATAAACAACTCATTTCCTGGTATCAGTTAGAATGTGTTTGGTTGCCAGTGACAGAAAATCTGACTAACAATGGGAAAAAACAACTCTAAGGTTATTTTTTTCACTTATCAAGGCCTAATGATGTCAAGGCTAATGTCTGCATTTTATTTTATTTTTTCCCATAATCATCTCATGCTGGTAGTCATGGCTCTGGACATCTCATTCACACTCACATTTAAATCAGGAAGAAGGGAGAAGTGGTATTACCTACACTCAATCCCTCTATCTAAAACACAGCAGTTTTCCTAGAATACCCAGCAAACTTCCACTTATGTTTCATTGTTAAGAACCAAATCATATGGCCATTCCTGGTTGCTTCTCTAGCTTCTCTAGAGGGGGTAGGTGAGAGAGAATGCTATCAGGAATGTGTGTTAGGTTAGCTAACTGATGGTCTTACATGCCATCTCTGCTGTCCTGGGAGCTTTATGAAGGTGGTATTAGCATTAGTTTTACTTATTTATTTTTTAATTTTTTTCAAGTGTAGAGCACAGTGTCCTGGCCAAGAAAGGGATAACACAAAACATTCATTGTAACAATAAGTTCAATTCATTTCAATAGGCATTTATTGAGTGTACTAGGGACTGTATAGGTACACATCGAGGTATGTAGAGCCGGGGACTGCTGGAAAGATACTCAACATGTAAACATGGCAATGTGCTATGGTATATGTTAGGATGGAGGGACACAGAGGGGGCTACTTGAGGGAGCCCAGAGAGGAAGCATATGGGGAAGGAGGGCAAAAACCATCAATCAGGACAGTTTCAGTCATGCTTAGGTAACAAAAGACTTTGAAATCTCAGTGTGCAAGCACATGGCTTACCTCTCTTCCATGCTCTTTGGCCATGTGGCTTAGCTGTGGCTCTGCTCCACTTCAGTCTCAGCCTGGGACCCATGCTGAGTGAGCGGCCTCCATCTGGAATCGGCAGATGGAACAGAGAACACTGAAACCCCACACTGGCTCTCAGAAGTGTCTTCCTAGAAGTGACACACATCATTTCTGCTCATTTTTCTTGGCCAAAATAAGCCATATGACTCCACCAGACTTGAACAGGAGGAGAGTGTCTAATCCTCCATGCGAGGGGCATGGCATAGTGAGCAGTAATATTGTCTACTACCAGGAGCCGAGGCAGGGGCTAACTAAGGCTGCTCTGCATTCCTTCTGCTCTCCCTCACTGCCCCCCTTTCTCTGTGTCCTAGGGACCAGCCAATACATTCACTTAGTGTGGGAGAGTTGTGGGCTGAGCTCAGTGGTCAGTGAAGAGCCAGAGGAGCCAGGAGGCTGACTTCATCTCCACCTGGTCCAGGAAGGGAGACTGAGGGAAGTGGCTGGGTCCAAAGCCCAGAGGATCTTGGCAGGATGTGGCTTTTTAGGAGGTAGGAAGATGGATTTCACCATCTGTATCTTTCCTAACACTGTCTGCAGGGGAGTGCTCCCAGGATAGAGAGGTTGGTGGCCCAGGCCCCTGAGAAATCCTTGCTGTCAGCCAACACTGGCTCAGCACAGGCCAGTTGTGAAGATGGACTCCTGGCTTGTGTGGGGCTTGGTGTTTACAGAGTCCAGTAGTGGGGAGTGAGCTGGGGACACGGACAATGACCAGAACCCTCGCTTGTCAGTGGGAATAAACATGCACAAATAGGGATTTTGCACACAAAGATCCAAGATACAACTCAGCTTGACCTGAATGCTTGGAGCTTCGGGCTAGAGACCATCTTAAATTTTCTGCCCCCATAAGGTATTTCAAGTTCCCACACCTTCCTCTTGCCTGCCAGCTGATTTTATGTACACTGCATTCAAATCCTTTTCCACAACACTATCTGGAAAAGTTTTAAGATCAATTATTGTTTTTTTTTTTTTGAGACAGAGCCTCAAGCTGTCACCCTGGATAGAGTGCCATGGCATCACAGCTCACAGCAACCTCCAATTCCTGGGCTCAAGCAAGTCTCTTGCCTCTGCCTCCCAAGTAGCTGGGACTACAGGCGCCCACCACAACTCCCGGCCATTTTTTGGTTGCAGCCGTCATTGTTGTTTGGCAGGCCCGGGCTGGATTCGAACCCACCAGCTCAGGTGCACCTGGCTGGTGCCTTAGCCTGCTGAGCCACAGGTGCCGAGCTGAAGACAAAGCTTTCTAATGCTCCCAAACTCCAACAGATGTTTGTCTGTCAAAGAGAAAAGCATCAGTATAGGAGACTCAGCTCCTCAGCAGCAAAGCAGTCCCTTAAGAGAAAATGTTACCTTACAATTAGTATTAAGCCCTATGAAGAATTCTTTAAGGAGAAACCAAAATTGTGCCACTGAAATCCCTCAAATTGTTGAAATAAGCATTGAAAAGGATAGTGATTCTTGTGTTACCCCTGGAACAAGATTTGCACGAAGAGATTCCTACTCTCAACACGCTCCATGGGGTGAAAAGAAAAAACATTCCTGTTCTACAAAGACCCAAAGTTCATTGGACTGATAAAAAGTTCGGTAGTGGGGGCGGCGCCTGTGGCTCAGCGAGCCAGTCCCATGTGCCGAAGGTGGCGGGTTCAAACCCAGCCTCAGCCGAACTGCAAAACAGAAAAATAGCCGGGCGTTGTGGCAGGCGCCTGTAGTCCCAGCTACTTGGGAGGCTGAGGCAAGAGAATCGCCTAAGTCAAGGAGTTGAAGGTTGCTGTGAGCAGTGTGACTCCACGGCACTCTACCGAGGGCGATCGAGTGAGACTCTGTCTCCACAAAAAAAAAAAAAAAGTTTGGTAGTGGACTTCAAAGGAGAGAGAGGCAGTATGGTGTAAGCTCTGTACATGACATGAACAGTGTTTCCAACAGAACTGTAGGAAGTCGATCTCTGAGACAGAGGTTGCAGGATACTGTGGGCTTGTATTTTCCATGAGAACTTATAACAAGCAGTCAAAGCCTCTCTTTTCCAAAAGAAGAAAAATACATCTTTCTGAATTAATGCTTGAGAAATGCCCTTTCCTTGCTGGGTCGGATTTAGCCCCAAAATGGCATTTGATTAAACAGCATACAGCTCCTGTGAGCCCACATTCAACATTTTTTGATACTTTTGATCCATCTTTGGTATCTACAGAAGATGAGGAAGATAGGCTTAGAGAGAGAAGATGGCTTAGTATTGAAGAAGGGGTTGATCCCCCTCCCAATGCACAAATTCATACATTTGAAGCTACTGCACAGGTTAATCCATTATACAAACTGGGACCAAAGTTAACTCCTGGAATGATCGAAATAAGTGGGGACAGTTCTACACTTCCACAAGCTAACTGTGATTTGGAAGCTAACTGTGCCTGTGTTTGTAGTCACGGAGGCAGAAGCAGCGTCAGGTATCTGGAGACAGGCATGCCCATGTTAGCACACAGAGAGGTTGGAAAGTCCACACACAGATTGATTACATACATTGCCTCATGCCAGATTTGCTTCGGATTACAGGGAATCCCTGTTACTAGGGAGTGATGGACCGTTACGAAGCAGAAGCCCTTCTCCAAGGGAAGCTAGAGGGCACATTTTTGCTCAGGGACTCTGCTCAGGAGGACTACCTCTTCTTTGTGAGCTTCCGCCGCTACAACAGATCCCTGCATGCCCGCTTTGAACACTGGAATCACAACTTTAGTTTTGACACACACAATCCATGTGTATTTCACTCCTCCACTGTAACCGGACTTTTAGAACATTAAAAAGATCCCAGTTCTTGCATGTTTTTTGAACCATTGCTTACTATATCACTCAATAGGACTTTTCCATTTAGCCTGCAGTATATCTGTCATGCAGTAATCTGCATGTCCACTACATATGATGGAATCGATGGGCTTCTTTTACCATCAATGTTACAGGATTTTTTAAAAGAGTATCATAATAAACAGAAAGTTACAGTTCGCTGGTTAGAAAGAGAACCAGTTAAGGCAAAGTAAATGCTCCTGTCCCCAGTGGGTATTAACGAAGTCTACTTTCATGTGCATCAGACAGTACACCTATAGAAGCACACCTGCAGTGCTAGGTTTTCATACAGTATATAAGCTTAGAGTAAGTATCTGTCAGATGCAGACTGCTGTTACTTATTCAGATAAACATGGTGCCTATTGGACAACTAGAGGTTAAGGTGTTCAGCAAGACTACAAAAACATTTTGCTAATTTAGCTAACAGTTTGGTTTTTAATGGCTGTAGTAACTGAGTGAGGCAACTCTGGGGCATTTGCTATGAAGAATTCTATTTCTTACTGAAGAACAAATTATTAATTTTGGATGAGTATTTCAACAGTGTGACTAATGTTATTGAAATTATTTTTTTCTAAGAGTTTTTCTATAACCTTCCAAAAGTAGTGATGCTTGTAGTAACTGTAAATCAAGCTTTGGAAGTCCAAAAATATTATTAAAAATATTATATTTTCCTTTTAGGAAAAAAACGCAATTTTCCGGCCATAAGGACATAGTGCAGTTCACGTTAGGTGTTGATGTAGTTTATGGTCAGACTCCTTTTCTCTTCTGCAAAAGGTACTGTTAAGTAAACCAGGTTTTCTAAATAGTCGTTCTTAAAATCTTAGACTTACAGAGGAGGACGGCGCAAGATGGCAGCCAAGTAACAGCTTCCTTGGAACTGGGCACGGTGAGACCGGGGAGAGAGGACTTCAGGCATCTCTGGCAGGCAGGATCTGCCCAGAAACTTCCCTTTGGGGACACAGAAGAACAGCATGAGACTTCTGGACACCCTGAGGAAGGCAAAAGTAGCGGAGATTGGAAATGTCATCAAGCCACACGCAATAAAGTTGGTTCCAGTCCATGAACCCTTGCATCACTCTCCCTCCAGAGAAACCCTAAACTGCCCCCTTCTATCAAGGCGTGGTTCAGCAGGAAGCAGTTAGATCGAGTCTTTGCCTTTTTTCCCTAACAGCAGTTAGGGTTTCTACTCAGAGAGGGAAAACTGATGCAGGACATTTGGCACCTTGGCCAGCTCAGTGGAGCTGGCGGACCTGCCGCCTCCTCCTTGGTGGTGTCGGTGCTGTGGCAGCCAGCTGAAGAACCAGCGGGCTCAATGACTGGCAAGGAGGGGGACCTCCAACCCCCACCGGAGGCTCCAATAGCCAAAAAGGCCAGACAACTGCCTAGGAGACACGTGTGCCTTGATGTCTCCTTCACTTTGCACTTAGGACTAAATGTGGAACCCCCATTTCCTATGCCTAGGTCAGTTTCATGTGAATTTCTTAGGCCTCAATTCCATGAATGGACTGTGTCCATTCATTTATGCATTCATTCACTTTGCCCCGGAGGGGACTGTGTTCGTTCATTGATACATTCATTCACCTTGCAAAAAAATAAAATAAAATAAAATAAAAAATGAAAAAAAAATCTTAGACTTACAAAGTTAGTAGTAGAATTTTATTTAAAGGCCCTAGGTATTCATTTTTTAATGAGTGCTTTAACTTAAAATATATCTGAATAGCTGCTGCAACGTAGTGTCTTGTATATGATTTTGTTAAGTTGACATGTGTAGTCTAATCATTTCATAAAAGTTGGATCTTTTCAGTACCCATGAGTTTGTGAACTAAGAAGAAAATGAGACTAAAAGATGCCCAAACAAGTCAGATAGTAGTAACGACCATGGTTGCTAATGTTGAGACTATTATTAAACTGTAATTAATAATTTGGATGGCAGTATTTATCTCTCTTTATACTCTTTATTGCTGAATTTCTTAAGTATAATTTATAGAATTTCAGTGCAGTTAATTCTTAATGGAAAATCGAAACCTAAATTGCAGATTTAAAAGGTACTGTACAACCATTGTATCTGAATAACTTTAATTAGCACCTTTTTGTCACTTAGAATAATATGTAATACTACTTGAGTGAGCTCTTTTAGAAGTTATATCAAGTTCTAGTGTTTGTTTCTTAGTATTTGAACTGAATCTCCAGTTCTGTCTTAGACATTTTGCACTAAAGTAGCCAAATCCATTCTTGTGTCGTTGTGTTAATGTGCTCTGTACCACTGGTGAGTGTTCCATAGTTTCCTTACCCACTTCTACAGAATGTTATTTTACAACCCTATGGCTATTGCCAAGACTACAAAAAAGAAAAACTATATTTGTATGCAATACTAACCCTTTGACTGCTAATGTATGTTTCTGCTTGCTGTGCCTTGTTATGGCTGCTTTTTTGTACTAATAAAGTATGTTTGGTGTTTAAAAAAAATTGCCTGGGAAAAAGGTAATCTTCAGGGGTAAGAGATGCTAATCACAATGCTGATACAGCTGTATAAGATGGAGCCTGGAAGCCTCTGTCTTGCCAAGGAAATCTGGTCCTGTCTTCCTGACTTCTTTGCCCTCAATCCCTGGGAGCCTGAAGCTCTTCTAAGCCCACTTAGTAGACACACCTTGACTTTTCCAAACTGTGTCCCTTGGCTATGCCATGGCTTTCCCAGGAAAGTGTGTCTTGCTCAAATCTCTCCAGGAGTGGCTGCTCAGTTTATCAGATGTGCCAGAACAGGCCTTTAACTAGGACCCTGAGGGCCAAGACCGCAAAGCAGCTTTCTCACAATGGTTGTGTTCAGCCTGCTGCTGAACAATGAAATCTCCCCTCTACTTGGTGGCTCAGTCTTGGCCCCTGGGCACTATTCAAAATCACTTGCTTGCTCTCCCAATGTAACTCAACCAAGTGCCAAGGTCCTAAAAAACAAACAAACAAACAAAACCCTGCAGGGCAGGCCTTCTTTCTGTGTAAACTGTTGCTGCTGCTGCCACTCTAGCTGGCACCTACAGGTAAGTTCTTCCCTTAAGCTGTTTCTCCACTGCTTTGGTCCTCCTTTTTGGGTCCTAAAGTCCTGAAGTCTCCCACTGTCTCTCTCTGCCCCAGAAGGGATGTTTCTGGGCAGAGGCCACAAACTAGAGGTGCCAAAATCTTCTCTGCCCAATCTCACATGCTCAGCTGCAAAGAAGCTATCTCTAGTCTGACATTTTGCTCTGCACCCCTCCCCAGTTTTGTTAATCTTTTCAAAAAACAACTTTTTGTTTCTCTGATCTTCTGAATGATTCTTGTGTTCTTGATTTCATTTAATTCTGCTATGATTTTGATTATTTCTTTTATTCTAGTGGGTTTGGGGTTGTATTGTTCTTCCTTTTCTGGTTGCTTGAGATGGTCCATTAGGTTACTGACTTGCACTCTTTCTGTTTTCTGAATGAAAGCATACCACTTTCCTGAACTCAACCAGAAGAATTAGAATTTTTGAATAGACCTATATCAAGCATGAAATTGCATAAAAGAAATACAAATTCTTCCAAAAAAGAAAAGCCCTGGACCAGATGGTTTCAGACCAGAATTCTACCAAACCTTCAAACAGGAACTAGTACCTCAATTGAATAACCTATTTCAAAACATAGAGAAGGAAACAATCCCCCTGCTCAACACATTCTACAAAGCAAATATCACCCTGATTCCAAAACCAGGAAAGGACCCAACAAAAAAGGAAAACTACAGACTAATATTATTAACAAATATCAAAGCAAAAATATTCAATAAAATCCTAGTTAAGAGGGTATAGCTACACATTAAAAAAATTATGCATCATGATCAAGTGTGTTTTATGCCAGGGATTCAAAGCTTATTCAACATCCTTAAGTCCATAAATGTAATTCACCACATAAATAAAATAAAAAACAAAGACCCTATGATTTTCTGAATTGATGCAGAAAAAGCACTTAACAAAACCCAGCATCTTTTTTCTGAGAAGAACACTTAAGAAAAATAGGCATAGGTAGGACATTTCTTAAGCTGACAGAGGCCATCTACAAAAAACCCACAGCCAATATCATACTGAAAGGAGTAAAACTAAAAGCCTTTCCACTTAGAAGTGGAAAAAGACAAAGATGCCCACTGTCACCACTGCTATTCAGCATAGTGTTGGAAGTCCTAGCCATTGCAATTAGGCAAGAAAAGGAGATCAAGTGGGGACAGAAGAGGTCAAACTCTTGCTCTTCACAGATCAGATGATCTTGCATCTGGAAAATTCCAAGGACTCAACTAAAAAGCTCTTAGAAATGATTTTTTTAAATGCAGTAATATCTCAGGATACAAAACAATGCCCTGAATTAGTAGCCTTCACATATAACAATAACAGCCAAGATGAGAATAAAATCAAAGACACAATACTCTTCACAGCTCCAAAGAAAATGAAATATTTGGGAATATATTTAGCAAAGAATGTGAAGGATCTCTATAAAGAGAACTAAGAAACCCTGAGAAAAGAAATAGCAGAAGATGTTAACAAATGGAAGGACATGCCCTATTCTTGGCTGTAAAGAATCACTGTTGTTAAAATGTCCATACAAACACCAAAACAATCTACAGATTTAGTAGAAACTTCAATAAAAGCACCAGTTTCATACTTTGACGAACTTGAAAAAATGTACTTTAATTAATATGGAACCAGAAAAAAAAACCTGAACAGCCAACGCAATTTTAAGAAATAAAAACAAATCTGGAGGCATCACATTACCAGACATCAGGTTATGCTACAAGTCTATGGTCATCAAAACAGCACGGTACTGGCACAAAAACAGAGGTAAATGTTTGGAACAGAACAGAGAACCAAAAGATGAATCCAGCTACTTATTTTTACTTGATCTTTGACAAACCAATTAAAAACATTCAGTGGGGAAAACACTCCCTATTTAACAAATGGTGCTGGGTGAACTGGCTGGGGACCTGTAGAAGACTGAAACTGGACCCACACCTCTCACCATTAACTAAGGTAGACTCTCACTGGATTAAAGATTTAAACTTAAGACATGAAACTATCAAAATATTAGAAGAAAGTGCAGAGCGGTGCCTGTGGCTCAAAGGAGTAGGGTGCCGGCCCCATATGCCGGAGTTGGCGGGTTCAAACCCAGCTCCGGCCAAAAAAAAAAGAAGAAAGTGCAGGGGAAACTCTTGAAGGAATTGGCTTGGGTGAATATTTTATGAGGAGGACTCCCAGGCAATTGAAGCAGTATCAAAAATATACTACTGGGACCTGATCAAACTAGAAAGCGTCTGTATAGCCAAGAACATAGTAAGTATAGCAAGCAGACAGCCCTCAAGATGGGAGAAAATATTTGCAAGTTATACCTTCGACAAAGGTTTAATAACCAGAATACACAGAGAACTCAAACATATTAGCAAGAAAAGAACAAGTGATCCCATCTCAGGTTGGGCAAAGGACTTGAAGAGAAACTTCTCTGAAGAAGACAGGTGCATGGCCTACAGACACATGAAAAATGCTCACCATCCTTAATCATCAGAGAAATGCAAATCAAAACTACTTTGAAATATCACCTAACTCCAGTAAGATTAGCACACATGACAAAATCCCCAAACCAGAGATGTTGGCGTGGATGTGGAGAAAAGGGAACACTTCTACACTGCTGGTGGGAATGCACACTAATACGTTCCTTTTGGAAGGAGGTTTGGAGAGTACCTAGAGATCTAAAAATAGATCTGCCATTCAAGCCTATAATTCCTTTACTAGGTAAATACCCAGAAGACCAAAAATCACATTATAACAAAGACATGTGTACCAGAATATTTATTGCTGCCCAATTCATAATTGCTAAGTCATGGAAGAAGGCCAAGTGCCCATCAACCCACAAATGGATTAATAAATGGTGGTACATGTATACCATGGAATATTATGTAGCCTTAAAGAAAGATGGAGACTTTACCTCTTTCATGTTTACATGGATGGAGCTGGAACATATTCTTCTTAGGAAAGTATCTCAAGAATGGAAGAAAAAGTATCCAATGTACTCAGCCCTACTATGAAGCTAATTTATAGCTTTCATAT